>BMAO01004547.1:0-24116 GCA_019973975.1 Trichonephila clavata
AAAATTTTTTACTGATGAAACATAACTTAAAACTATTAAAATACATTTAATATTTTACTTATAGCACAAAAAAAAATTTAGGGAGAAAAACATAGTGAAAATTGTAATTAAATTCATTGTTAGAATAACGCACATAACTCAAATGAAAACCATAAATATCACTTTTCTGTAAATTTGATGTTGATCATCATAACCATTTTTTAGGGCTGGTGCTATTTTCCTATGATAAATCAAATTATTACAATTTTATTAAGGTTCGAGTAAAGAAATTGAAAAATCACTAAAAAAAGTATTACGAGACATATATACACCTTAGTTACTAAAAACATATCAACTCTATAAACATGGAAATGGTAGGGGTTCTTTAAATCTATAAAATAAATGTACTTGTAAAATTTAAACTAATTTGATTCACAACCTTTTCTGATATTTACGTTGTCAGATGCCAATACGATAAAAAATAATGCATTTTGAGATAAATCAGAAATAAACTTTAGACTGCAATTTTAATATTTAACACAATTAGATATACTTAAAATGCCCCTGATTTATAAATAACACCCTCTTACTCTCTAAAACATTGTTTTTTCCCCTGGTTCCTTTTAAAAATTTCTACGCTTCTTTACATTTGGTGTTGAATGACGTTCTGCATCGTTAATTCTTTTTACGTCAAGATGTTGTACGATTTTAAAGTAGAAATAACCAAGAGTTATATTAAGATTTTTTAAAATGACAACAAACCCTTGTACCCATCATTAAATTGTATAACAGCATCCAATGCACCAGATTTTAAAGTTTTGAGGCACACGAAAACTTCTTTCGGTACTCTCTGCCATATAATGCCTTTAAAACACTCATTTGAGTTTTGCGTTTTGCCATGCAGACATTTAGTTAGTAGTTCTTTGGTACATAATTCCAAATATGTAGCTTAGTCATGTTTAACACTTCATTAGATAAACCTTTATATTTTTCTTTTGGCGCTTTTGGCCCCAAGATAGTGCTCGCTGGTAGTAGCACCAACTATCTTATCCGATGGAACACTGTCCATGCATGGGTTTCTTGGCACTTAATGAGCAATGAAATAGGGCCGCAATAACATTTTGTTGAAGACCGGAGAGGTTTCCAACATTGCTACGAACAGCAATTCCATAATAGTTTTGCAATCGGTCAATAAAAGAGTCAGTGAGTTTGCCTTTACCAGAGAGATTTTTATTTTTTGACTTTAGTTTGCGCAATCTCGCACCTACTCCTTTTGAACATGACCGATGCATTCATATTTTGTGACACTATCTTTACCATAAGTATCTTTGACACTGATAAAGCCCTTGGAATCCCCGTCACCATAATATTGTGCATATTTAAGGCCTCGCTTCACAATAGAACGTTGGAAGATTTTAGTTGCACCAACAACTTCCATTTTTAACGCAGAACTTTGAAAACTGCTATGGCATACATGATCTGCTACAAAAGTTTCCGATTCAATGCTTTTAGGCATTTTAGAAATCTTTCTGCAGATGGGGCAATATGACGACATTATTTCAATGTCCACTACTTTACCAGTATCAACTGACAAAGCTGCGACACACCCATTCATGGAAGTGTAACCCCTACGCTGCCACGTTCCGTCAACTAAAACACCACATTCAACTATTTTATTTTTAGAAGGATGTAGCACTAACAGTTCAGAAGCTTCTTTTTGCATTGATAGTTCACTAACTTCTGAAATCACAGACATGAGTTTGTTCTCATGATTAGTGTACGCAGTTTTACTGAGCCTGGGTAAATTTAACGTACTACATAATTTAAACCCAGCAGAAAAACCTTTACCAATTTGTCTCATACCATAAGCAAATCTTGTATTTATTTCAGGACAGTTTAAAGTTTTCTTTGAACTAGATAACCCTGAGTAAAAGTTACAATGTTTACACCTTATAAAAAAATTTGAACACAAACCATACCTTGAATCCTCAGAAAGCAACAAGCCTTCTTCGAAACATCTTGGGCACCAAAGTTGTAAAAAAACATTTAAGAGGGCATCAATATCTATAACTCTATTTCCTGTAAGTGTTTTATGCTCATACTCTGCCATTTCCTCATCAAAAACAGCAGGCATTTCTATCTTTGAAGAACTGGCATTGGTGGATGATGAGCTACAATTTTTGGAATCTTTATTAGACACTCCCATTACCACGAAATTCCGTTTTCTCTTAGCACTAATCTGCGTTTTAAGTTACCCATTTTAAATGAAAAAATTAAAATTTTCAGCAATAAAAAAAGGATTTAACAGAAACTTAGAAAGTGCTGCGCAATCGTAAGCAAATGTAAACAAACAATAACACACTCTCTTTTCCTGCCAGATTCTGGATAAAAATATTAGTAAAAACCTGTTGCCAATTAATTATATTTTTGAGGATTCTGAAAACTTAAATTCATATTTTAAAGTGTATAAATTTTCTACTATTGCATATTTAAGCAATACTTTGTAAAATAAAAATGTAAACAAACATTTTTTTCAACTTCCGGAATGTAGACTTGTACTTCCGGTTTTAAAAAGTAGCTACCGAGTAAAATTCAAATCCCCATAACTTAAGTTCTAAATTAGATAGAAACAAAATTTAAGCACCATTTTAAAGAAAAAGTTCAAATTTTAAAATAAAATCAAAAATCAAAAATCGAAAATTTCGGCGAAAATGACGTTTTGAAGGTGTATGGATACCTTAAAATATTTCCTAGGTCTTTCGCACAAGACTGTTATAATCCTAATCTAATTGCTCTCGCGCATTTGCATCCACTCACAACTCCTGTTACAAAAGAGTTGAACGACCTTCACCGCCAGTATAATAAAAAAACACGGAGCAGACGGATACGCGCTATCTTCTCCTCTCTTCCTCTTGTCTCAATAAGTAGCCGGCTGCAGTGTGATCTATGTTTGTGTTGTGTGTGTATGTTTGTTCGTGATTATATCCTATGGTGTCTATATATTCAGTGTTTAATAAAGAAGAATAACTTTTCTAAGACTGCCTCCTCCATAACAATGAAAATCCAACACCAACCATCGTAAATAGTAACCTTACGGAAATAGCAACACCGGCTACGCTATCAAGGTCTTCGTTAAAAGTCGTCCTCCTTTACTAAATCCGTCTCCATCGTTATCTTTATATATAAAATATACGTGTCACAGTGTTTGTCCGCGATCGACACCGAAACAATTCAACCGATCATAATATAATTTTGCATACTATGTGTCATTTCGTCCTACTTAAAACATAGGATGATTTTTATTTCAATTAATCACGCCATAATTTTTTTTATTGCCGGAAATTAGAAGAATCCGAAAAGGTTGCCAATAATCGCAAAATGTGTATTGCTCATGTGTCTGTTGAAGCAGATATTGCAAACCAAAATGCACGAAAATTAAGTGCCTGGCGTATTTCGGGGTGTGGAATCCGATTTTGGAGTCAGTTTTCAAAAATAACTGTAACCTTGCCGGATAAAGCCGGCCGACCGTATTTTAGACACACCACAACAGGGTATTACATTAAAAGCCTTGAATCGTGAAAACTTGAACCCTGACCTACTTCAAAATGGATAATCCGAATCTGATATCTAGTCTGAGAAATAACTGTAACTTTGCATGATAATTCAGGACGACCATTTATTACGCAAACCATGGCAAGAGCTTACCCTTAATGTCTTGGTGCGGGAAAAGTGTGTTTCTGTTGTAATTCGGCATGATGAACGAGAGTTTGAAATCGAATTTTAGAAATTCCTGTAACTTTGCCAGATAATGCCAGACGACCCTAATGCACCTTCTAGGAACTGAACTTGCCGGCTCAGGGGCACAAAAGGAATCTCCAGTTGTATCTAGGGCGGGAAAGGATAAATTGAAATCATATTTCAGAAACTCCACTAAACTTGCCGGATATTGTCTGAATTAGGAGAAAAGGCAAATGATTCGAGTACCGCGTCCGGATTTTCATTATCTCTAGCGACTGAACTTGCTCGTGCTGGAGCATCAAAAGTCAGCTCCATGTGCATTTCGGAGTGCGAAATGAGAATCTGAAATTGAATTTTAGGAGTTTCGATAACTTTGCCGGATAATGCCAGTCGACCATATTTTAGACTCATCGTAGCAGGGGCTAGCCTTAAAAGCCTTGGTTCGTGAAAACTTGGTCCCGGGTGTATTTCAAAAAAGGATAATCCGGATCTAATATTCAATCTCAGAAATAACATTAACATTGCCGGATAATTCAGAATGACCGTCTTTTACGCAAACCGGGTCAGGAGCTCACCCTTAAAGTTATGGCGTGGGAAAAGTGTATTGATGGTTTAATTTGAGATGGTTTAAGCGAGTCTGAAATCGAAATATAGAAATTCCTGTATTTTTGCCAGATAATGCCGGTGAATTGGAATATTCTCGGACAGCAGTACCGGCCTATCTTGCCGATGTAAAATGAGTGAGTGAGTGAATATTATGAGTGAAGAGCATACTCCTTTAAAAGGTGAATAACTAACGGTCGAGTAATGACTCTTATAAAAATTCAGAATTTAAAATACTTCACAATAACTGAACATTTGAAAAGAAAATTAATAGACAAGAAATACAAGTAATTAAGTGTCGCTCGACTTAATTGAATTGATAACTTTTTTAACTCCTTCATGCGCTGAAATATTGACAAAAATAATGCGAGTGAGTGAATGAATATTAACGTCACACTTTTCAGCTACACGAGGGCTTTTGGCGACCGACAGCGTAATTTTGAACCATGGTCAAGTGACTCGAACGACACCTGAGCTGGCACGCCCTCTCCTAACTACCATACCACACCAACGGGAGGACGTATGAGCTCTCGACAAATTTAACGTGCATCTCTCCCCTACACGGAGGGTTTTCAGTGGTGCTGGCTCGAACTCTTGACACGGCAGCCAGGATCCGATGCCTTGACCATTTGGCTACCAAGGCCTCTGCGGACAAAGAGGCGCAAAAAGTGGATTTTGATTGTATTTTGGAACTGCCGATCCGAATATTCTCAATCCAATTCAATATATTCTCATATCTACGTGAAATAATGCCAGACGAAAGTATTTTCGTGGAAAAGGCTTGCTTTAAAATTCCTGAGCAGAGAGAAATTCTTTCCTGGTGTTTTTCTGGATGGGAAACAATAATAATGTAAAATCGGACTTTAGAAACTCCCGTAACTTTGCCAGATAATGTCGACAGACCATAATGTTCCCCTTCAGAGACTGAACTTACAGGAACAAGGGCGACGAAAGTGGGCACCGAGTACTTCTCGGGGTGGGAACGAGAATCTGGATACGGATTTCAAAAGCTTTCGTAAATTTTCTGGATATTGCTGGAATGAGGTCAAATGGCTTAGAGTTCGACTTCCACCTCCGGATTTTCATTCCCTGTACCAACTAAATTTTCAGGTGAAGTCGAACGAAAATATGATTGCAATAGGAAATTGCATTTTCGGGCATTGTTGTCACTGTGTTAGATGGTGAAAAAACTGCACATTCCGCAACAGCTCCCATTGGACATTCATAAAATACAAGATGCAATGTGTACCATTGAAAAAAGGAGTGGATTGGCGACAGAATTGTAAGTGAATTTAGTTATGATCAGGGATAAGTGTACCATGAACCATAAACATTCACTCAAAGCATTACATAGAGCTTTGCAAGATTTAAATGACAACGAGAGAATATTCGGTGTTGCTGTTGCATTAATGTCTGGTGATTTTCGACAGGCATTAACAGCCATTACAGGTTCTACTTCTGCTCACGAGATTAACGCCGGATTAAAACAATCGTTTTTATGGCGAAACGTGCAAACACTTCAACTGACCATAAACACACGAGTACATTTGCAAGATGATCAGTGTAAATATTTTCGAACCAATTACTGAATATCGAAAACGGTGAAGTAGAACTTCGTCCCAATACATAATGCATGAAATAACCAGACAATTTCTGTAATGTTCTTTAAGCAAAAAGTAACTGATTGAGAGTGGCTTTCCGGGGGGAAATACTGTATAATCAATTATCTTGATAATTATTGCATCTGTAATCCTGTTACTTTATCAGAAAAAATGTGGATATTGTGATGAAATAAACATTCAGACACAGGGTTGTTGTATATTGATCCAACGTTTTTTAAACCAATCGACAATATTGTTGATGAAAACAAAACCGTAAATTTTTCAACCGAGCTTTTGAATTCTCTAGATACTTCCCGAATGTCACCATATAATCTTCGGTTGGTTACCTGGTTATTATCTGCGTAACTTAAATTCACCTAGATAATGCAATGGTGCACGTTTGAACATCAAAAGAATTATACCGGGAACTTCTTGAAGCAAACATATTGACTGTAAAGTTAAAACGAAAATTCGGTTCTGCTACTACGGAATCTGTTGCCACGTATTCCACTGACACCGCCAGAATTTCTAATACCATTCAAAAGGCTTCAATTCTGATTTGTTTGGCTTTCGCGATGTCCATAAATGAATATGAAACCGAACAATATTCATTTAATACTTGGACTTAAAAAATCTATGTTTCTCGAATGGGCAATTAGATGTTACATGCTCAAGTGTGCGGAAACCGTTGAATCTATTTGAGTTGCAAAGTACGAGTTACCGAAAAATATTGTGCACCAATTAGAGATTAGTTGTATAAAATTATTTGTTGTTATACTTTAAAATAATAAAAATAATTTTAAAAATTGCAAAGAATCAACGTTAT
Source organism: Trichonephila clavata (assembly GCA_019973975.1). Classification (NCBI taxonomy): domain Eukaryota; kingdom Metazoa; phylum Arthropoda; class Arachnida; order Araneae; family Nephilidae; genus Trichonephila; species Trichonephila clavata. The sequence goes on from BMAO01004547.1 coordinate 6,748, forward strand.
TCACCACATTTATAAGATTACATCTTCATATGTTGTTACTTAACGACTTCGTTGGTAATTCATGCATTTTACTACACTCAAATAGGAGATGAATGAAATGCAAAACTAAAGTAATTTGTTGTTTTATACTTTATTTCAACCCTCCAAAATTATAAACGAAGATTAATTTGACTGCACTGAATAGCTTAGAATAATATTGAACTAACGTATTAAAACAAAGCCACACACACACACATACATATATATATTATAATTCTCATTAAATACATCAAAACATTTGAATAATGATCATGTTAAATCATTTTATTTTAAAATAATAAGTTTTAATACTTTTTACGTAAAGAAAATACCCAATTAAATATAATTACTATATGTTTATACACCGCATGACATCGAAATGCAACACAAAGAATCCCAGTTGTCAGAATATTATATAAATTTTCGAATAGGTTCACCTTACCGAATAGGGCAAATTATATGAAATTTGAAGCTCCCCCTGGTAATGAAAAGAAAAACTGTATGGACAATATGTGTGTGAGTCAGTACAGTATGCCAGGCTACCTTCAACGAAGATAATTCCTGCAGAAAGACGTTATTTTGGGTGCCATTATGGTAAGAAAGAGAAGGGCAAATTAGTCCATACATCAAATCTCAACTGGATCACCGGTTTCAGCAAAGATGGTTGAAGGAAAATTTTGTGGAAAGTTTGAGGGATACTGGTGCGGCCAGAGTTATGACAGCCCGCGCATCCATCAACAAACAGTGATTGAATCGCTAGTCATTCTGCAGCATTTAATGGGATTCTTGAAGTTCCCATATCATCCAGAACCATTAAACGCTGATTCGTTCCAAGTGTTCTGCATTTTCGACTAACAGTGGCTGAATCGCTAGACATTCTGCAGCACGTACAGGAATCCTTGAAATTCCCATTAGTTCCAAGTGTTCTGCATTGTCTACATTCGGACCCAATTTCTTTTATAAAAACTACTTTTTGAAACTATTTGAATATTTTTAGGGAAAAAAAGAAAAAGATATATGTAAGTCGTTTAAAATAAATATTGTACTTTTAGAAAAATTGGCTGTTTTCAAGGAAATTTTACGAAATGTTTACTACAAAGGGTGACACTGTATAAAAAAATTCTAATGCAATTACCTTAATTTCCTTTTTACACAACATACATACTACAGTGTTCTTCAAAACGGACCAAATTCTAAAAAAATATTAAAATGCAAAAACAAATTACATGCATTTATTTAAGATTTTGCAAATTTTTAAACTTTTCCTAACAAAAATTACCTTAAATGAAAAAAAAAATATTTAACTTACAACAAAACTTATGATCCACTATATGAAAAACATAAAAAACATCCCCATGAATTTTCAATACATTATCTAGTTTCGTTAATAAAATATCCTGCATCTGGTAAAGAGTTTTTTTTTTCAAAACACAATTTGAGAAAAACTCATTCAAAGTTCGTAGCAGGTGCATCATTTTTAGCTTTATCATCTATTGTTTGTTCGAATACTGAATCCCTGCAAACTTTCCCTTGTTTGAGCGAGATTTGTTACCATGACCCATATTTAAAACGTTTTTAAAAATTTAAGCCAAATTTTAACATAAAATATATTTTTTCGTCATAAAAAAAAAAAAAAAAAAGAGACCAACATGTAGCTGAGCAAAACACACGCTAGAATGTAAACAGACTGTCTTTTGCCAATTTTTAACAAGCATTAACTATACTAATAATAGAGTAGTTGCTGAAACACTAGAAAAATACAAAACATAGTTTATAAATTACAAAAATAAAAGAAATTGTTGAAATTGATTCAAAAATTCAAATTTTCTGCAACTTTTGTTCACTTTTGCAGTGAGTAATGTTTTTTAAATTCAATATAATTTTTATTTATATTCTGCATAAAGGGAGAAGAAAAACTGTTTTTGAAAGAAAAAGTTTAAACTATAAGATTTGCAAATGAAAAATTTTTTCTCATGAAATTGAAAAATCACATTTTCTGAGTAGGCATTCACCTAAAACACTGGTATTGACCTCACAAAACAGATTACTTCAGTTTCAACAAAATGTACTGGTTTAGAGCTAAGTGACTTACACAATGGCACACAAGGTAGCATTTGCAAACGCATCATTTTTCTGTTTGTCCCTTGATTGTCATTATGTGTAAGAATAGAGTGGCCTGTGGAACCTTCAATAAGCCAAAGAGTAGAATCACGGCTAAAAGCGTCATAGAATATAGTAGATTCTGGTTCCTATTCAGGAACCAGAATCTACGCACTATAACGCCCTACAGGTATATCAACAGTGCGTTTAAGAAAGGCCCAGTGACACCCCCATTCCTTCATGACGGCAAGGGGTGTGGTTATCCAGTATCCTTTACCAGCAACCCGACTACACGCTGCACTAATTCCGGAAACATTCTCTGAAACAAGCCGATTTTTCTCTACGAAACTAGACAAAAACGGATAACCTCCCCCCTTTTTTTTCTGAAAATACGTGGACCTCCAACCGTTTAGTGTCTTTTGCTGATTTCACCGTCATTTACATACTTTACACAAATGTTAATAAAAGGCAGATCGTGAAAACCTTAACAGCTATGCTATTTTGGAGATAGGCGTTCCGAAATGTTGGACTATTGCTGTCTGCCCTCCATCATATTTTCTTAGATAAGCAGCCTTTCACATCAGTTGCAAAAGTGAGTGCAATAAGGATCTTTACCTTCTCCATCAGCAGTTAAATATTATTTTCTATTAATCAGGTGCCCTCCATGACATCCAGACAAGTTCATTGAAAAGTGTGGTAGTGTGCATGTTTTGGCTCGTATATATTTGAGGTGTGTTCACAAAGTAAAATAACAAGTCAACTTAGAAGAAAATATTTTGTTCCTGTGCTAAATAAACGTATCAAAACGGCATTGAAAAATAAATAAGCATCTTAGAGCTAAATCATGACGAAGTGCTGAAATTTGGTATTTTTTTTAAATATCAAGCTTTCAGGTGCTTGTTTAATGGTTTGAAGGGGTGAAAATCCCTTGGTGAGAGCTCCAGTCTGAAAACTGTCCCTATCACTCTCATCGAAAACGCCTGTCCTTATCTGTTGTGCCTTTATGGAATTCCTTATACCAAATCCATAACGGTTTTCAGTTGTTTCTTTTAATATACTTCTGCCAAATGCCAATGAATTTTAGCGACAGAAGATGTCTTTAAACGCAAAATTCTTTTCACGCTTCTTGGTTTGATTAGTGACTAAGCTGCTGTCAATATATTCCTCTTCTGGGACTTGGCATTTTGCCTCACAACTTGTTTTATCTACTAATGGTGTTTGAATTTATGTTAGGCTCCTCCGTCTAGACGAATAATATGTATCGCGAGGGGGAATTTGTGCATCCATCTGAGATTTTGTAAACTTTCTTTTGAAACCTTTTTGGGTGTTGTACGAATATTTCAATGGTTTACTTATGGATAAGTAATTTAAAAGATCTTATGTATAGCTTATCAATATTATGTATACATAAAAAATCTTTTAAATTACTTATCCATATATATATATATAATATAATTATAATTTATATTTAATAATAATAATATTATAAATGATTTGAATTAAACTTTAATATCAAGCAGATCAAATACTTCATGTTTGGTCTTAATAAAAAGGAAATTGCACTGTTGGATAAAATTTTAAATAATGAGTGCTTTAAGGTGTGTCATGCAGTTCACATCATAAAAGACATTAATAATTTTTTACTTAATAAATTCAATATAAATGTCAATAAATTTAATAAACCTACTACAGAATACTGCACTTATTATTCATGAATAATACATTTGATAAAGTTAATTTTTCTAGTGTTTTTAATAGACATTTGTCACTTTTTCCCGTTAGGAATGTAATAGTTAAAAAAGCTTTTAAATATAATAAAACGATGGGCAGATTTATCTTTAATTACAATAATAGCTCACCTTCTCTTGACATAGATGACTGTAAATGTAAGAACTATCATGAATTTATTGATAGCTATCACAAACATGTAGTAACAGGCAATTTAAATATAGTCAAGGATGGAATTTTAAAAGATATCATGAGTAAAGGCACTAGTTTTAGATTAACAATTTCTAACAACAATAATACTGTTAAAAATCAAATTAATAATGATATAAATAATTTCATTACTAAATCTGCAGTTAAATATGGTTTGCCTTTAGAGGCATTTGAAGAATTTAAGTACAATATTTTAAAAGACCTGAGGAAATTTAACTATTGTTCTAAACCAGTACTCACTTATAAAGATGAAAAACAGAAAATTTATGATTTACAAAAGAATTTTATCATTGTTTACATAGATAAAGTGCCTGGTAATTATGCTATTATCTGTAAGTATTTTTATAATACTATGATTAATGAACATTTTTTAAACAATAAATCTTTCAATAGATTGGAATTGTCAGATAAAGAAATTACTAATCGAATCACTGCTATATACAGGAAATTGAATGTTTCCATTCATAAGATTAAGTTTCCATATATATTTTTAACACCTAAATTTCATAAAAATCCTGTTAAATTTAGAACAGTAACAAATGGTTTAAAACTTATATCACTGCTGCAGGTAAAATGCTGCACAATATTTTGCAAGAATTCATCAATAAGCAATGTAATAAAGCTATAATTAAAAATAGTAAAGAAATTATAGATTTTTTTAAAGATAAAAATACTTATTCAGTTCATAGTTATGACTTTGAAGATCTTTTTAACTCTATTGATATCAATGATGTAATTAGTATAATTTTAGATAATCACAGAAATTATAACCTTAATATTAATTTACAAAAATTTAGAACTCTAATAAATTTTGTCCTAAAAGAAAACTACATTAATTTTAATGGTTCTCTGTACAAACAAACCAAAGGTTTGCCTCAAGGTGGCCCTGCTAGCAATAGTTTGGCTAATTTATATTTACACTTTTACGAAAATAATTATATTATTAATAATGATTATTACATTTTTAGATACATAGATGACCTAATTATTTTTGGTAAAAATAATAATTATAATCCCAATATCAATTTTTATCCGGGATATTTAAAGCTACTTAAAATTAATAATAATCCTGTTAAAACTAATTACTTGGATGTATCATTATATATTAAGGACATCATGGATGTATCATTATATATTAACTACATAGCAATATTTATGATAAAAGAGATGATTTTAATTTTAACATTCTTAAAGTTCCTTCCTGGAATTCAAACTTATCTATTTCAATATATCGAAATATTATTTTGAATTATATTTATCGTAACAATGTATTAGTTAGTGATAAATCTAATATATATTTAAATATTAATAACTTTATTAAACATTGTATAGAACACAGTTACCCTCTTAAATTTATAAAAAATTATATAACCGTTAAATAAAAAAAAGTTTTTTCAGTTATACAGTTTATAGATAGATGGCGCCTCTAGCTAAGTAATTTTGTAATAATATATTTTATTAAAAATTAATCGTTTATGTCTGGATGGTATTTTTTATTTTCTATAAATTTTTAAAATAAAATATAGAAATTTTAAAAGTATATATATATATAGTAATATTGCTACTTTATCAATACATAATAATTATATGCGTTACTGTTATTGTCCATAAGAAGCGAATATGTATTCACATGGTAAGTCTATTAGTTTTCTTTGATTTTAAATATTTTAGTAATTATTAAAGGCTATAACATTATAGTATTACATTAATAGATTATGGTTTTATCTATAATATAGTTAAACTTCTCTAGAAATTTATTGCTTTCCCTATGGCCCAGAATACTGGCAAATTCAGGTGAAGGTTGGCTGGCCAGAGAACTTTGTGTAAACCTGCATTCCTAGTTCCTAAGGATGGGAGTTTGCTTTTAGTATTTCTGTGGCTAAATGTTTTCTATTATGACGATAGTTATCTTAGGTATATAACTATTTTTAGTATATTTTTGAAATATATATATATATATATATATATATATATATACATATATACATATATATATTTATATATATACATTACATAGCAATATTTATGATAAATGAGATGATTTTAATTTTAACATTCTTAAAGTGCCTTACTGGAATTCCAACCTATCTATATCGATGTATAGAAATATTATTTTCAATTATATTTATCGTAATAACGTGTATTACTAAGTGATAAATTTAATATATATTTAAATCTTAATAACTTTATTAAACATCGTATGGAACACGGATATACCTCTCCTAAATTTATAAAAGTTACCTAACAGTTAAATAAAAAAAGTTATTAGTTGCACAGTTTATCGATAGATGGCGGCTCTAGTCAAGCAAATTAACAATATTATATTTTATTAAAAATTAATTTTACATGTCTGGGTGGTACTTTTATTTTCTATAAATTTTAAAACAAAATATAGAGTTTTTAAATGCGTATATATATATAGTATTAATGTTATTTTATCTAAACTTAATACTTTTATTCGTTACTGCTATTGTCCAGAGCCCGGGAATATGTGTTGTAGTACTCACGTGGAAAGTCTTTATCTAATAGTTTTTGTTAAGGCCGCCTTTACCACTTGTATTTTTTGTCAACTTGGTGAGGACCAAGGAGCCCGCCATTTGGGTTGTAAGAAAGAACTTCGGCGGGAAAGTAAGTTCAAGGTCAGACTGCGTGCCTAGCAGACGTACGGTCTCAAATCATTAAAGTTTTTTAGGAAATACAGTCCAGCGTTGTTCATTTAGTTAAATTTATTTGTGTCTCTCCATGATTTGGTCGAGTCGACCGGAGAGTAATTAGTTTATTTTAATTTCGAACCAGAAAAGTCCATAAAAATGGAAATAACAACTTTGAATAGACTACGAGGCGCCTTGAAAGCTAAGGTGAGAAAGGTGGAACTGTTCGGAACGGGGAGTGAACAGTCTCCTTCATTGTTAGAAGTGAAACTACATTTGAAAAATATCTCTGCTCTGAGAGAGAAGATTGAACTCTTAGAAAAGATTATTACAGCGCTCCAGTGGAGATCGACTTATCAGAATCTGACACGGAGCTCGAGCAGCCAGAAGATCGTTTTGATAAAACAGAGGTAATATTTCATTTCTTACTCTCTGAACTTGATAATACAAAAAATATTTCAGTGTCGGAAATTATTTCTAAAGAAAATAATGTTCTGTCTGTATATGAAAGCAGACAAACTAGTATAAAATTACCTGAAATTCCTTTGCCGCAATTTAGCGGTTTGTATGAGGAATGGAATACATTTAAAGATCAATGTGACAATTTAATTTCTTATAACGAAAAGTTAACAAATTTGCAGAAACTCTATTATTTACGCTCCGCAATTAAAGGTCACGCAAAACATATTGAATGTAGCGATGACTCATTTGAAGCGTTGCTTGAAGCTTTAACACTAAGATTTGAAAACAAGCGAGCGATTTCGACATGCATTTAGTAGCATTTATAAATCAAGAAAAAATTCAGCATGAAGCTGCCAGAGAATTACGTTATTTTGTAGACAATGTAAAAAAGAATTTAAGGTCGTTAAAAGGTTTAAAATTCACTAGAAATGAATTTTCAGATGCTATTTAGTAAGCATATTGTTATCTAAGTTATATAAAGAAACCAGGAAATTATTTGAATCAACCTTAAAATCTACAGATATTCCAAAATTAGATGAATTTCTTGAATTTGTTGAAAAAAGAAGTATGGTTCTTGAAAGTATTAACCGAAATTCTAATCCTCTTGTGAAACCAAATAAAATTCTCCTACTCCATTTAAGCCTAAATCATTAGTAATTAATTCAAGTGAAACTGCAAACTGTATTTTATGTAAAGGTTTTCATTTTTTAAACAAGTGTAACTCTTTTCAAAATATGAATGTTTCTCAAAGGTATGATTTTTTGCTCGAAAGCATAAACTTTGCCTAAACTGTTTGCGCAATGGACTAAATTCATGTGACGTCATGATCACGTGAAAACTGTGTCATGTGATTACGCTGCCGGTTATTTACTGTTATAGCTACGATTATTTTGTTATTTTAGTTTAACATTATAATTTTTAAAATGTCTTATTTTGCTTAAATGGTTGCTTCACAAGAAAAAGAAACGATTAGTGTTTGGAAAAAAATCATTTTTTAATATCGAACAAAAAATCTGAGTGTTTTTTAACTTGTTCTCTCGTTCTTGTTATTGTTACTTCATATAATGTAAATAGAGTGTTTTTCATTGTAAGCATGTTTTGTAATTTCCATAAGCCATTAATTCAAGTGACATAAAATATATGTGAATTAAATGTGTACATAATTTGTGCTATGTGTTGCTGTAACTGAGTTAATAATTAATGAAAAAGCTTCTAAGTTGCATAAATTTTTTCTGTTCAAGATAGTGTTGAAATTTTTTGTAGATACTCCCAAACATATGCTCTATAAAAGTTAGTGTTGATTTCGGTCTGAGATATCTGGTTATATGTTTAAAAAATGCTAAAATTAACATTTTAAAAAAATTGTGTTTTTTCAAATTTAACCAAAAAAATAATTAAAACAAACAAACAATGAAACAGATTTTCAAATCCATACAAACTTCAGTTCACAACAATCTATTAAACATATGTCTCGTAAAATGACTAAAAAATTTTAAAATTTCAGCATTTTATAACTTTGAAAAAATTTTAATTCTTAAGTCATAGCTGGTTGAACTGACTTTTTGCTTTCAGAATCAACTTAATATACCTTATATTTTGCCTGTATATCAAAAAAAGTATATTTTAAAAAGGGTACTTTTTAGCCTTAAAAACAAAGTGACTTATGCCAATTAAAAAAAATACCTCAATTATTTATGTCTGGTTGTATATTTTTTCTTGTTTTGAAAATTCTTATTTTTGAATGCTGTGACTGAAATATATTCAATTACTTTTATGACCTGAAAATTTTATGGAATATCTAATGCAACAATCTTGAGATTCACTGTTTTTTTTAAATTGACATATTTTTAAATGTTATTCATCATTTGAATTGTACAGAAATTATTGTTTTGTTTACATGATACATTTTTAATTTAATTGTGAATGGAAATTTATGCGACTTTTCATATATATATTGTATTGTATTTTTTCCATCTGTGTTGTAAGAATAAAATTCATTTTCAATGGATAAATATTTATTACTAATCAAAATCTTTCATAAAAACTCACTCTATTATGAGATGAACAAAGAAAACTTTTTAAATAAAGTAGATCAACATGTTATAGGCCCTTCATATAAAGAAAAAAAAGATATTGAATTTGCTATAAAAATTGTAATGTGAATTTTTAATATCGTTCATACTGGCATAAATATTAATTTGTGATCCAAGTGTCGCATACCCATGCACATCTGTATTGTGTAATGTTATTTTTACACAAATTTCAATTTTTTATAGCGATGCTTAATATAGCAAGCGCATTTAAGCTTTCTGAACACATACATGATTTAAGGTAACTTTTTAATATGCTGAAAGAGCTCTCAGCACTTGCTATAGTAACTGCAACTTAGAAAAATATTAAAATAGTTAATACATGTAGAAATAACTAAATTATTTAGCATGTATTGCAATATATCTTGTGTGTTTTCACAGGTTTTGAAATCAGAATTAATATTTGGCATACTTCTAAATCTATCTTCTATTTGTGAAATAAATGTATCAATATTACAGTGTTACAGAAGTTTGTTCTAAATTCCTCTACCGAGTTTTTTTATAACGTGCTAAGGAAGCACACAAAAAAAATTCAGGGGGGAGGGGGTCCATCGTCGAAAGTCCCCCAACTCTTATCATACCTCAAGACAACAATTGATTCTTCTGATTTTGTCAACAAAAAACAGTAAAAAATAAATTATTGAATTGACAATATGCTTTAATTAATAAAAAAATGAATTATACAATACTTAATTAAATTTTACTCTTTATATATAAGAAGTCATAGCTAAAAAAATTTCCACTTTTAAAAGATAATTACTAAGTAAATCAGACAGTCACAAATGGAGAATGTTATATTTTATTAGAATCATTTTAGATATCTTTATATGTATTAAGTCTTTATATGCAATACATTGTAAAAATAAAATTCATTTTCATCAAAGAACTGACCGACAATGAAATAAATTATTAATTTGAATTTTAAATGTAAGTAGGCAAACTTGATGTAAATATAATATATTTTATAGAAAATTGTAACTTTTCATCTGTAAATACGGAAGTACTGGAAAAAATGAGAAAATTCATTCACAACATGTTTGATATACATAAATTCACACCCGTGTGAAGAACGGGCATATAAGTACAAAGGAAAAAATTTAAGAACTTTTTATAGTATTGGTTGGTAAATCAAACCACAAAATATTACAGGATCATTTCAAATATCCGACACTGGCACACAAGCCATACTATTATAAAATATGCAATTCCTGAAAGCATTTCATATAATGTTTATATTCAATAAAACAATATGAGGTGTAATTTTGCATATATTATTCACAAAATTTAAAAAAAATTTTTAAAAAAAAAAAAATTTACACAGTAATATTTACATAAATATCAAGAAAAGTTAAAAAATTTCTGTTGTAACAGAAGCTTTAAAATCTTTTGCTTCACATAATATTTAAATGTATTTGTATGAAAAACATATGATGAAAAGAACTGAAATTATAAAATTATTAATATAAAATATTTACATGCACACATTTTAAAAAATACAGCATTATAATACCTCAGAAATATCCTGCTTTATCTCTGTAACTCCTTCCTTTTTTTAATTAATATTTCTCTTTTTAAAATAGTTTTTTTTTATCAATTTGCATGCATGCTGGTATTTGGTGTTTTTCCGTCTGATTCTAAATAGTCTTACGGGATTCGAGCATCACACAAAGATCATGCGAACATTTTCCCAAAGGTATATGTAATGCTTTTTGGGTCTCTCTCACAGTACGTAGAGTCCCTTTGGTGAATTCACAAATTGCTTCCATTACGGCATGTGTAACTCTGTCTTTACACACAAATAGCTTCTTTGGACACTTTGACCAAATCATGTTGTACAAACTTTCATTAGCATTTTGGGTTCTGCAATTAACGCACCTTTTCAAAAGTTCATTTGAAGCAAGCCATTGATAAAGAGAAAGGATATGTGTGGCAAAGGATAAGATAACTGCTTAATTCTGATGTTAGGAACTAATTTGTTTTCTTCTGTGACAGATGTATTCACAGCGTCACTACACCAACGTTTGCTGTTCATTTGAGCAGAATGATTTCTGAAATATCCATAATTACGAGGGGTGATCAGAAAAAAGGTTATAAATAAAAAATATTTCCCCAGCAGGACAAGTGCATGCTGCACTTATAACCTAAAATTAAAAAAAGATATTAAATATTATAAAGAAATAAATTCTAAAATAAGATCGTAAACTTATATAAGTTTTCTGTATTACCATTTTTGTCTACTGATTTACAAATGTTGAAAAATTTGTGCCAAGTTAATTTACGGCTTAATTTAAATTCAATTATTTTATCAAAAGACCATAAGTTAAAATTTAAATAATTAAATTATATGCATGAGAATTTTAAAAAAGTGAAAATTAACAGTTTATTTTATATAAAAACACATCATTAAGTATTTGATTTAAAAATAATATGCCTTATCAGAAAAATTAGTAAAAATTTGTGAGAATCTTAATGTAAACATAATATTACTCTGCATTGAATTCAAGTTTTAATTGAAAAATTTACATTTCTTTTTCAAAATGGTTAGGCATTACTTGCCTTTACATTTAACGTGTTGGAATCAAATTAGAAGATTTACTCATAAATAGCAATATCAATATAATGACAAAAGCTTAATAATGTATATTCATTACAATAGAAAACAATTTAATTGATATCAATGCTACTCTAAAAATAAGACTCAAATTATAAACTTATCATTGATAATGAACTATTAAAAATATATATAAATTTGCCCATTTACATTTCTTTTACAGATGTTTAAAAAGCTGCTACATTTGAATAGTTGTCATTACTTTTAATCTTTTAGAATCAACTTATAATTCAATGATAAATAACAATGTAAATATTATTAAAAACCTATGTTAATATTATTAAAAACTATTTAATATTATTAAAAACCTATTTTGTACTTCAAAACAATGAGTTAAATTAAAGCAAACATAAGTAAATAGCCCAATGCAATCATAATACTTTCAAAAGGTATCTAAATTATAAGAGAGGTAAGAAAATTTATAACTTACCTCAGAAGTTGTTCTGATCTGAACAGATGGCTTGTATTTTACTCTTTTCTTCATCTCTGCTTTGACAACGCCTGTGATAAAGAAATAATCATTCACTGAGCAATCAGGCTCAGTAAACGATATGGTGCTTACAAACTTGGTTTCATATAACTTCAATCCTTTCCTAACATTGGTAGTGACACTCTGATTCCCAGTGGCACTGGAAAATTTCTCGCTATATCGGAGAACTTCACATAATTGAAATTTTTTAAAAGAAGGGGTTTTGTTCCTATACTGTGAGCCTTCTTGCGCAAAAATATAAAATAAAGAACTACAAAATTAATTAAGAACTAAAATAACTATCAGCTAATCTAAGTGTATCCCCAAGAACTATACATAAATATACTATCAAACACAAGTTGGAGCGGACGAATACCTAATTAGACAAATAAATAAGAAAGAAACAGAAATTTTACAAAAAAGTTGTTAAGAATTTTTCCTAACAAATATAAAAACTAGAATAATGCATAAAATATAATGATATCATATTTTTAATTAGATAAAATTACAGCACAAGAATGTCAACAACTTACTGTACAGGTTTAACACGGGAATAAAAACACGTGCAAATGTTGGAAAGTTGTCACGTGATTCCCCGCTTGGCGTCAGTCTGGTGTGAATTTCGTCCATTCGCATTATTATTACTGCTGTAAATCAAAATTTATGCGTAATGTGTGCGGGAAAAAACACAGCACTCTTCTTCATAAATCAAACGAGGAACAGCTTTCACCCGACAGACTGCCTCCACAAGGTCAATTGAATACGGAAAATGAATTAACTATGCGCGAAAAAACTCGTCAAAGCCGGTACAAAGTTTAAGCAATACAACAAGGGAGAATTCCACAGTATTACTGAGTACAGCAGTTCTGTTAGTTCAGAATTGTTATGGGATAAGTTTAAATGTAGAGTATTTTAGACTCAGCCAGTCAAATAAATCTGATATCATCCGAATTCGCGACCTTGTTAAAACTAAAAAGAGAAAAAATTTTGCTCCGGTTTCGGGCATTAATGAGAGTGTGCAGACAGTTAAATCTAGGGATTATGGAACTATTTCCAACAAAATGAAAGTTTTAACGCTGAATTAGAATTTTGGTGATTCCAAAAATACTGATTTGACCCCCTCAGTTGCATTAATATTTATGGCATACAATTGCCTCAGGATATTCAGTTAGCTGATCCAGAGTTCTTCAAACCTGGTAAGGTGGATATGCTATTAGGAGCCGAAGTATTTTTCAGAATTTTAAAGTATGAAAAAATTCAAATTGGTGAATCTATTGTTCTACAAGGCCCAGTTTTTGGATTTTTGGTTACGGGAAAGCTTCCAATTAGCCAACCATTAAAAGTTGTTTTTTATCGAGAAATGAAGTAAATTTAGAGGAATAAATTTCTCGGTTTTGGAAATGGAAGCTGTTGAGGAAGGGAAAGAATTAAAGAATGAGGAGGAACTTTTTTGTGAAAATCATTTTAAAAACACATTTCTAGAGACGAACAGGTCGTTATGTTGTAGATTTCCCATTTAGGAAAATCCCTCAAAACTAGGTAAATCTAAAGAGACAGCTTGGTGATGCCTAAATTCACTTTGGCACCGACTCCACAGAAATCCTCAACTTTGTTCGTTGTATCAAAACTTTATGAAAGAATATGAACAATTGGGCCATATGACAAGGATTGAAGAGGTTGAACCGACACAACTTATTATATACCCCATCACTGTGTTTATCGTCCACAGAAAGTAGTACAAATTAAGAGTAGTCTACAATACTTCTTGTCCTACGTCTAAAGACAGGTCCCTGAATTCCTTAGAAGCGAACGGTGGAATAATTCAAGATGTACTCTTTTCAATCATAATCAGATTTAGAAAACAACCTATTGCTATTACTGCCGATATCGAAAAGATGTATAGAATGATTCTATCACTCCAGATCAAAGAGATTATCTGCGGATACTGTGGAAAAGCCATAAAAATGAACCAGTTTCAACATACAGACTAAACACTGTTACTTATGGAACAACCAGTGCTCCCTTCTTAGCAACTAGAACGCTAAAGCAAATTGCAATTGATAATCGAGAAAAGCTTCCTGTAGCTGCAGAAATTTTAGAGACTTATTTCTATGTCGACGACTTAGTGTCAGGTGTAAGCAACATTGAAAGTGGAAAAGAAGTTTAGAAACAGCTCATTGAATTACACAGATGTGCTGGTATGAAGCTTCATAAATGGTCATCATATTGTAAAGATATGTTGCAAGAACTTCCATAAGAAGCCCAGGAATATCATTTTGATCGAGATGAAGAAAAAGTAAAAACTCTCGATTGATTTGGAACCCGAACACGATACTTTCGAATTTTCCGTTAGTGATACAACCAAAATTCAGAGTGGACAAAGAGGTCATTCTTATCATACATTGCTCGCATTTTCGACCCAATGTGTCTGTTAGGCCCTGTCATTGTCACGGCGAAATTATTCATGAAAACTCTTTGGTTAGTCAAGAGAGATTGGATCAGCCCTTGTTAGAAAATGAAATACGAAACTGGAAGAAGTTCGTCTTCTCCCTAAAGGCTCTTTAAGGAATAAAGGTACAACGTTTGTTCTTATTGAAAATTACAAGTCCTTGGAACTGAATGGTTTTTCAGATGCCTCTGAAAAAGCCTTTGGTGCAGCTATTTATCTCGTTGTACAAATTTATCTGAACAGTCATCGATGAGGTCGCTCTGCAGTAAAAGTAGAATAGCTCCAATCAAACGAATTAGCATTCCACGTTTGGAACTTGCGCAGCGGTTTTACTATCAAAACTTGTGAAGAAGGTGATCGCATCTTTAAAATTAGAGTTTGATGGTGTGTACTTATGGATAGACTCAACGATTGTGTTAGGATGGTTGCAGACTGATCCCTGGCTGTTAAAAACCTTTGTAGGTAACATAATGTCACAGATAAAAGAAATTACAAATTCTTATTGTTGGCAACACATCAGATCAGAGCAGAATCCCAGTGATTTGGTCCAGAGGACTCAGTGCTGAAAATCTTGTGAACTGTGAATTGTGGTGGAAAGGTCCAGAAACATTTCGTCACTCTCTTCCCATTGGTGAAATAACTTTAGATCCTAAAAATGACGATATTACCAAAGAACTTAAAAAGACACTGAAAGAACTCTAAAATTGACTTTAGACTCTATTGTTCTAGATACTTGGTTAAATTTGACTAATAATTATTTGAAACTAATTCATATTTTTGTTTTGTTTGAGGTTTTCTAGGAATGCCAAAAATCCCCATTGTAAGCACACGGGACCTTTAATTTCAGAAGAACTTACAGATGCTGAGCAATGTTTAGTTAGAAGGTTCAGGTAAGAGCATTTTCAGATGATTTCAAAAAGCTCAAACGAAGTGAGCTAGCGTCTAGTAAGAGTAAATTGAAACTTTAAATCCAATTATCGATGACAAGGGAATAATTCGCGTAGGAGGCAGATTGGGCAATTCCGACTTAGATTATGGACAAAATATCCTATTGTCTTACCAACTAAATCCAAATTTACATATATTTTAATGTTGCATTTTCATAACAAATTTTATCATCTTGGACCACAGTCCTTTTGCACAGCTTTCGACATCCATTCTGGCCCATTAGGGCAGAAGTCTAGCTAGAGGATTGTTCACGAGTGTGTAATCTGCTTTAAAGCCAACCTCGTGTAGAAACCCAGATTTTGGGAGCTTCCCTAAAGAGAGAACTATATGGTCTCCCCCCCCTTTAATCGTGTAAGAGTAGATTTCTGTGGCCCTTTTTAATAAAAAATAAAAACCAGGAAGGAATAATTCTTATAAAGTATATATTGCTATTTGTATGTTTTGTCACTAAGGCAATGCATTTGAATTAGTGACAACCTTACTTCCGAAGCCTTCATTGCTTATCTGAAAAGTTTTTTGCGAGAAGAGGCAAACGTGCCTTTATTTATTCAGATAACGCAGGTAATTTTGTTGGGGCTAATGCTGAAATTAAAAGACTTTTTCAATTAGTAATGAATTCAAACGCCCAGCTTAACTCTGTTCTTGCTTCGGAAGGAATTTCATGGAAATTCATCCCACCTAGGTCACCAAATTTTGGAGGTTTATGGGAATCATGTGTCAAATCTGTAAAATATCTCTTACACCGTGTTGTGGGAAATGCGCATTTGACACATGAGGAACTTTCAACAGTTTTAGCTCAGATTGAGGCAGTCTTTAACACTCGAGACCCATTTCACCCTTATCATCCGATCCAAACGATTACCAGGCTTTGACTCCGGGAGATATTTTAATTGGGTGTCCCTTAACCGCTACTCCTGAACCAGACTTTTTAGGCATTCAGATAAACAGATTGTCTCGGTGGCAGTTGACTACAAAAATTGTTCAAGATATGTGGCAAAGGTGAAAAAGGGACTATCTCAGTAATCTGCAACAGCGCACAAAATGGTACTGGGAAAAAGAAATGTTGCAATAAATGACATGGTTCTTATAGTAGAGGATAATATCCCATCATGTAAATGGAAACTAGGAAGAATTATTGAATAATTTTGCCTCAGATAGTAAAGTAAGAGTAGTTGTAGTCAAAACTGCCACAGGTATTGTGAAACGAAGTGTTTCTAAGATATGTGTGCTGCCCATTGAAAAAACTTATTGCAATTAGTTAATCTTACATATTATATTGAATGTTTCTTGTATTGTATTTTATATTGTATCCTTATGTTGTATGTTTATCATTTCTTTGAATATTGTATTCGAACCTTTAATCAATTGTTTGCTGTTAAAATTTTACATAATTGTTGAAATCTACATTTTCAAGCGGCGGGAATGTTAAGGTGGCCTTTACCACTTGTATTTTTTGTCAACTTGGTGAGGGCCAAGGCGCCCCGCCATTTGGGTTGTAAGAAAGAACTTCGGCGGGAAAAGTAAGTTGAAGGTCGGACTGCGTGCCTAGCAGACGTACGGTCTCAAATCATTAAAGTTTTTTAGGAAATACAGTCCAGCGTTGTTCATTTAGTTAAATTTATTTGTGTCTCTC
>BMAO01004548.1:0-64604 GCA_019973975.1 Trichonephila clavata
TATATATATAAAAAAAGCGACTCACTCTGACTCATGACTGACTGACTGACTGACTAATCACGAAATCTCTGGAACTATTCAACCTACAGACTTGAAATTTGGTAGACATGTTCCTTTGATAGAGTAGACATCAGCTAAGAAAGGATTTTCCGAAATTCGAAACGCAAGGGCGTTACGGGGGTTAAGGCTTTAATAATAATTGTTTCCATGTTTAAACTACTTGATGTACAATCTTGAAATTGGGTAAGCGGATTCCTTTCAGAGAGTAGAGATCCGCTACAAAATGAGTTTGCTGAAAATCGACAACCAAGTGGCGTTGCAGGGGCTTAGGGGGCGTTATATATAATTATTTCCATTTTTAAACTATTTGACGTACTGTCTTTAAATTTGATATATAGATTCCTTTCGTAGAATAATGATCAGTTACAAAACGGGTTTTGTGAAAACAGACTTCTAAGTGGCGTTGCGGGGGATTAAGGGGCTAATAGATAAATATATCCGTTTTTAAACTACTTCACCTACCTGCTTGAAAATTGGTAGGTAAGTTTCTTTCCTGGAGTAAAATATCCGCTACAAAATGGGTTTTTGGAAAATTGACCCCCAAGGGGTGTTGCGGGGGCGGGGGTTTAAGGGCCTTATAAATTCCTATTTTTAAGTTATTAGACGTACAGTCTAGAACTTAGTAAGCAGATTCCTCTCATAGGGTAGAGATACGCTAAAAATGGGTTTCGTGAAAATTGCCCCCAAGTGGCGTTGCGGGACTTAAGGGGCATTATAGATAATTATTTCCATTTTAAACTATTAGACGCACAGTCTTTATATTTGATAAAGAGATTTCTTTCATAGAGTAGAGATCAGCTATAAGAAGGTTTTGTGAAAACAGACCTCTAAGTGGCGTTGCAGGGGAATAAGTGGCGTAAGAGATAAATATTTTCGTTTTTAAACTATTTGACCTACCTACTTGAAAATTGGTAGGAATGTTTCTTTCATGAGTAAATATCCGCTACAAAACGAGTTTGGAGAAAATTGACCCCCAAGGGGTGTTGCGGGGGGTTAAGGGCAGATATAAATAATTATTTCTTTTTTTAAACTATTAGACTCACAGTCTTGAAATTTGGTTAGCAGATTCCTCTCATAGGATAGAAATACACTGCAAAATGTGTTTTGTGCAAATCGACCCCTAGGTGGTGTTGCGGGTTCAAGGGGCGTTATTGATAATTTTTTTGCATTTTTAATTAATTGGACGCACAGTCTTCAAATTTTGCTGAGCAGATTCCTTTCATAGAGTGCAATTCCCCTACAAAATGGGTTTTGTGAAAACAGACCCAGAAGTGGCGTTGCGGGGGCTCAAGTGGAGTTATAGACAATTATCCCCATTTTTAAACTGTTCGACGTACAGTCTTGAAATTTGATAAGCAGATTCATTTCGTAAAGTAGAGAACCGCTACAAAATGGGTTTCGCGAATATCAACTACTAAGTTTAATTTCGGGAGATTAAGAGGCGTAATCGATAAATATTTCCATTTTTAAACTACTTGATCATCCTGCTTGAAAATTGGTAGGCATGTTCCTTTCATGAAATAGAGTTCCTCTAACAAAGAGTAAAATGAAAATTGACCCCTAAAGATGTTTGCGAGGGTCAAGAGAGTTACAGAAAAAAATTCCTGTTTTTAATTGTTAGACACATATATTTGAAATTTGTTAAGCATGTTTCTTTTGTTGAATAGGGAACCAGTAAGAATAAATTTTAGGCAAATCAAGTTCTGCGGGGTTGTAGGGGGTTACTGGGACATATTGACAAAAAAAATTACTTTTTTCGAGCTACAAGGACTATAATAATGAAATTTGGTTTGCATTTTTCTTTTGTTGAATTGAAATCCGCTAAGAGCAGTAATTTTGGAAAACGGCTCTCAACGGGATTACGGGGATATTTATAGTAAAACATTTTTTTTTCTGTTAGATTTAGACTTGAAATTTGGCTTGCATGTTCAATTTAAGGAGTAGAGATCCACCGAAAATTGGTTTTGCGGGAATCCACTTGGTTTTTGAGTTACGAAAGAGCAAACATCATTCTATGCTTCAATTTTAGAGATTTTTAGAAAAATACAAATTAGATGAGTTCTGCCCTTTATTTTATCAACAGGTGACAGTTACAGGTATAAGTATATTTTTCAATTCAATCGAATTCTTAATGCTAGGACTTAGATATCAATAATTTATACATATATATAAGCAGTAAAAATTTATAAAACATCATGAAATACCCAGCGAAGCGGGCGGGTAACAGCTAGTCTATATATAAAGGAGAAAGCAACTCACTGACTGACTGACTAATCACGATATCTCCCAAACTGTTCATACTACAGACTTGAAATTTGGTAGACATGTTCCTTTCATGGAGTAGAGATCAGCTAAGAACGGATTTTTTTCGAAATTCCAACCGCAAGGGGCGTTACGGGGGTTTACGGGGCGTTATAAATAATTGTTTATATTATTAAACTACTTGGCACACAATCTTGAAATTGGGTAAGTAGATTCCTTTCATAGAGTAGAGATCCTCTACAGAATGAATTTGGTGAAAATCAACCCCCAAGTGGCGTTTCGAGGGCTTAGGGGGCATTTTAGATAATTATTTCCATGTTTAAACTATTCGACGCACAGTCTTTAAATTTGATAAGTAGATTCCTTTCATAGATTAGAGATCAGGTACAAAATGGGTTTTGTGAAAGTAGCTCCCCCAATTGGTGTTGCGCGGGATTAAGGGGGGTGGGTAATAGATAAATATTTCCGTTTTTAACTACTAGACCTACCTGCTTGAAAATTGGTAGGCATGTTTTTTTCATGGAGTAAAATCCGCTACAAAATGGGTTTAGGGAAAATTAACCCCAAGGAGTGTTGCTGGAGGTTAAGGGGCGTTATAAATTCCGATTTTTAAACTATTAGACGTACAATCTTGGAATTGGGTAAGCAGATTCCTCTTATAGGGTAGAGATCCGCTACAAAATGGTTTCGTTGAAATCGACTCCCAAGTGGCGTTACGGGGCTCAAGGAGCGTTCTAGATAGTTATTTCCATTTTTAAACTACTGGAAGTACAGTCTTGAAATAGATAAGCAGAATCCTTTCATGGAATAAAGATGCGCTATATAATGTGTTTTGTGAAAATCGACCCCAAGTGGCGTTGCGGGGGCTCAGGGAGCGTCATAAATAATTATTCCCATTTTTAAAGTATGAGACGTACAGTCTTGAAATTTGGTTAGCAGATTCCTTTCGTATTGTAGAGAACCGCTACAAAATGGGTTTCGCGAAAATCAAACCACAAGTTACATTTCAGGGAATTAAGGGGCGTAATAGATAAATATTTCCGTTTTTAAACTGTTATATCTACCCGCTTGAAAATTGGTAGGCACGTTTCTTCCTTAGAACAGAGTTTTTCTAACAAAAATGAAACAAAAATAGACCCCTAAGGATGGTTGCGAAGGGTCAAGGGGAGTTATAGAAAAAAAATTACTGTTTTGGAATAGTTATATCCACGTACTTTAAATTTGTTAAGCATGTTTCTTTGCATTTTACGGAAATCAACTATTGGGGGAGCAGGGGGTTACTGGGGCGTATTGACAAGAAATCTCCTTTTTTCGAACAACAAGGACTATAATAATGGAATTTGGTTTGCATTTTCCTTTTTTTTAAACTGAAATCTGCTTAGAACTGTTGTATTGGAGTAGTATTTACAGAGTAGAGATCCACCAAAAATTGATTTTGCGGAAATCCACTTTCTTATAGGGTTACGAAAGTGCAAGCATCCTTCTATACTTCAATTTTAGAGATTTTTAGAAAATACAAATTAGAAGTCCTGTCCTTTTTTATATCAAGAGTCTAGAGTTACAGTTATAATTATATTTTTCAACATAATCGAATTCTTAATGCTAGGGCTTAGATATCAAAAATTTATGTATATATACATATTTCTATATAAACAGTATATATTTATAAAACATCGTGAAATACCCAGCGAAGCGGATGGGTAACGGTTAGTAGATAATAAAATACATTTTAAAGCGCCCAATTGAACGCTGAAATTTTATATACACGATTATTTTGAATGACAATTCGCTAATTTAATTATAATTAATAAAAATTATTTGATTAAAACTTATTATTCAAAGAATTACAAATACAGCCACGTTGGCATCATTTTTGACGACTTACTGACAATTTTAGCAACTTATGTCAAAACTTGAAAAGGTTTTTTTCCTCACATTTTTAAGAGCTCATTTGAGCTGAAATTTTCTATACACTATTGTTTTGGGTAACAATACGGTAGTTTAGTTATAATTAATTAAAAATATTGACTGAGATTAAATATTTAAAGAATTACAGATACAGCCTCGTTGGCTTCTTTGTAGCGACTTGGGTCAAATCTTTATAAGATTCTTTTTCTTTTCTAAGCTGAACAATTGAACTGAAATTTTATATACACGCTTATTTTGGATGAAAATGCGATAATTTAATGATAATTAATAAAAATTAATTACCTCTTATAGTGTGAATCTCTTATATGCATATACATATTTATATTAATTGTAATTATTTAATAAAAAGCAAATAATTTTTTTTTCTAAATAGGAATTGACTTAAAACATTTTTTTTTATATTACTTGTTGTTTTCGCGTGTTTATTTGCTATTTTCATTAGATATTCATAAATTATTAGCGTAGTATAAATATACTAGTAGGATTCAAAAGTTCCCGGACTAAGCCTACAGCGTGGTAAATTTTTGCAGTAGAGCGACTACAATAACATTTCTGTGTTATTGCATTCTTTCCCTTATCCTAAAAAATGCTTATTCCAAATCACGTGTTCGGTGGGTCTCCACGACGTCGTATTTTGAAGGCAGATGTATTTAGTCGTCGGCGATTGAAAGAAATGGCGTTTGTTGAGCGGATAATGGATATTAATTTTTGTGCTCATTTGGGAAAAGAGTTCTACAGAAACTTACAAGATTTTGAAGCAGGTGCAAGTCTGTGATACATTATCACAAACTCGAGCTTTTGAATGGCATCGCCATTTCAGAAAAGGCAAGGAAAGTGTCGAAGTCGACAAACGCTCTGGACGTCCGCAGACTTCCCACACCGCTGAAAACATCGAAAAGGTTTCTGTGGCGGTATGTAAGATCAGGCTTCAAACTATGACTGAATCAGTTGGGATATTCTCGGTCATATGTCAATGGATACTGACTAAGGATTTTAACATGCATAGGGTGTGTCAACATATCGTTCCCCGCATGCTAAACGAAGACCAATCTTCAGAGTAAAAGTGCATCGCAGGCTGAATTAAAGGACATAGCTAAAAATGGATTCCAAAAATGTTTCGATGACCTTTACAAGCCATGGCAAAAGTGTACTGTTATTCAAGGGTCTTAATTTAAAGGAGGATGGATTCCAGCAGTTTAATTGGTAATATTTTTTTAAAGTTATAAACTCAGTCTCTCCGGGAATTTTTGAATCTTACCTCGTATATTTTCCATGTCGGCGTTGAGTTTCAAGATTTTTATGGTGTAAATAACAATGACAAAATGCATTGAATTTAATGAAAAAATTTAACGTTTCGTCTTGTTACGAAATTTTAAGAAAAACAATTATTACTCTTACAAAACCATCAAATATTTCCTCCGTACCAAGAATATTAACCTAAATTCTGCTATATAACTTATAATATACTCGGTTAATGAATGCTATAATGATAATAACTACAATAACATATCATATTACATGAATCACTTTAAAAAATGAATAATACCTTGAAAAATCTGAGCATATTTTGTGTTCATTAGATGTATGCAACAAATTATTAGCGGAATGCTTCGTCATTTAGTACTAACATTAACTTTCGAAAGTGGGTTGTGAGTCATAAATATTTTCACTGTTAAACACGGACTCAGAGACCTAATTAGATTTAAAGTATAACAAAACTTCTATTCAACATTATGTAGCAGGTTTAGAGGAAAAAGCGGTTTTAAACCTGGATTCCTTGCAATTAGATTTCAGTGTCAATTTTTATAGTGGTAACTTGGACATTGTGAAAATTGAAATTTAGAACTCTTTCTATAAATCTTACAGAGTTGTAGGCCACATTAAAGAGAAATGTTTTATCGTATATGGAAAACTAATGGTTACTTTCTAATGAAATCCACATAAATAACAAACACATAGGAACACATAAGATATTTGATAATATATTTCGTTACAATATTATAGAGAGCATTAATGAGCATAATTAAGATAAACACACAATTATTTATTATTGAACAAATTTTAAAAGAAGATTTTAAATGATCATTTTAATGTAGGATTTCAACTTCGATATTGTATAACTGGTTTGCTGTAACGAAATTCCAAGCTCTCTTTTTACTTGAACATTGAAAACAGTTGTATGTGATAAATTCTAGGCATAAAACAACGCGTCTTTCGATATAATCCCTTTAAATTCCACCTTTAGGTATCCGACTACCCTAAAATTGTGAATTTTGCCTAAAACTGACAAACTTGTTTATGATTTATTTTATAGACCATCTTATTAGCTTTATAAAAATACCAAGTTCTTTATTTTCCATTCATTAAAACAAAATCTGCAAGTGTTTTAGTAAAAGCAGATATCATTACTTTAAGCAAAATGGCATAGTTTTAAAACGCGTTTTGCTCGAAATATGTTTCTTTTTTTGAAAAAGTTCAAACAAAGACAGTGATTGCTCAAAAAGTTTTGAAAAAAATTAACTGGAATTTATTGTGGAACTCTGTATAAAGTAGAGGTGTGTTTTAACCTTCAGATTTATCAATCACTGATTTATTACAAACAATTTATAGTTTTTTATGTCAATATAATCACTGTTTTTAAGCTATTTCATATAATAACTAAGATAAAGTGCTGTAGTTTTTGTAAAAACTAAAATATCTCTGATCCTAAAGGTCATTTCAAAAAGGAATAGCAAAGTAATACATCAAAATTGAAAAATTGAGAATTTGTTCATAAATATTTTGTAAAGAGTGGGTCCCAATTATGTAATATTTCCCATTTTAGTAATAATAATTTATTTTTCTCTACTTAGTTTTAGCCTTTTTTCTTAAAATGTACTAAATTAATCTAAAAAACAAAAACAAAAATCTCCATTTTTTTTTAAAGAAAATGTTGTCGCAAGTAGTCGAATACCTTAAATAACGTAAACGATACCTATAAGCCGACATCTTACTCTCTAAAATTCTTTCCGTTGCCAACGTTGGGTCTTTCAGAATCGACAGATTTAATGTGCCTCAGACCATCAATAGTCTTTAGTAGTCAATGTTTCAATAGAGATAGCATGGGAATTTGATGACTCGTAACTATGATCACTCAATTCCAATGGCCTTGACTACTCTTGAGAATGTGTGATATGTTAATTGCAATGTAATGTGTGTGCCGTGATGAACGCTGTATGCTAAGGTATGTCTATCGCCACTTGAAAAGAGTACCAAGAGGTTTCAATGCCCCATAAATAAATAAACTTAAAATCAACGACTTAACAAAACACAGGTAATTATCAAATAAAAACATGAGTTTCTTTTCTCATTAAATCACTTTTTTCAATTCCTACTATTAGCCCCACTCTCTCTATATATATTAATTTATATATATATTTATCTTGTTCACGTTTGCAATCGTTAATAAAATACTTTTTATTCATCCATTTCAGTTCTAATAAATTTTTTAAAATTTGTACTGGATTACACTTGATGTTAATACAGCTTTTTCAAATCTTAATCAATTAATTACCGGTTGATTAATTAAGTACCGATTTTCGACGCCAACGTAGATTCGTCTCCATTGTTGTAGCAATGTAACTATTAAAACAATGACAAAATTTGGCGTGGAAAACCTGTTTTTCAACCAAACCTGATGTGCATTGTTACAACATTGCAGACAAAAATCATGCTATTTTTTCACTTACTACTATTAGTTTTCACGCTCTCCCTATATATATATACTTGTATATATTGTTCAAAATTTCAATCGTTAACAAAATACTTTCTCTTCATCTATTCAAAGTAGGAATTGACTTAATTTTTTTTTCTTATTTGTAATGAAGAATCATGTATGTTATCAATTATACACACAAGCCTTTTCGTAATTCAACTAATATTATGTTAGTTTGGGTTCTGATAAATTTAAATAAAGCCCCTTTGCATACTTATTTCGGATAAAGATGAGAAAATTTCAAAGCCACACGAATAATTATGTGAATGCTTCAAATATTCGAATACATGTATTTCGAGTTATTATTTTTCAACTTTAAAGGGGAAATAAACGTCCTTCTAAGTTCACTAGTTCTCAGGTGGAGTCGTAGGTAAACGACTTGAAGGTTGCTTTAAACGGCCTTGATATATTTCTTGAATCGATTTTCTGAAAACAATGCGTATGAAGAGGATGATTTTGAAACGAATTGACAGAGGAAAAATGTGAATATAAAAAATACCAAAAGTAGCATTTCTTCATTATTGAAACAAGTATATAAAAATGTACATTGGCAATTTATGCTGGGGTTTTGGCTAAAGTTTCATTACGATTTGAGTTCTATGATATTTGCATGTTCTGCATTTCAAAACGCAAAATCTGGGAGTTTTCATTTTGGGATATAAAAATGCGATCATCATTCAAAATATATCATTCTACTCTTTTTTATTTCAACTATTATGCTACAAAAAACAAACATTTATAGGCGTCCTAGCTTTAGAGACGCCAGTCATGAAAATTTTACTAACGCTGTAAACAATCCTAAAATTTATAAATATTCTACTATTTGGAATTACTTATATGAATACTCTAATTTTTTTTCAATAATTTCAACAACTTTTATAAAGTCTTTATTAATAATTTAAGTGCGTCTGAATTAATATATCATACATTAATTCATTGTGAAAAGTATATAATTTTTCTTCATTATTTTTACACTTCATTTTTCTTACAAATATTATAAGCTCTACATTCAAGAGCCAAAACATTATGACCACCTGTCAATAACGAGTTTGCCCACCTTTGGTGCGCAACACAGCTTCAACCCGCCTTGGCATGGATGCCACAAGTCCTTGGTAGAGTGCGGGAGACAGATTGTACCAGATGTTTAAGCAACGGCCACGCAAATATAAGATATTGCGAATTGGTGGTCTTTGAACTCTGAGCTGCCTTCCCATGACATCACAAATGTGTTCTATCTGATTGAGATCTGGTGAGTTAGGCAGCCAGGACATTAACTGGAATTCAGCATCATGTTCTGGAACCACTCCAACACAATTTTTGCCTGGTGACACGGAGCGTTGTCCTGTTGGAACATTCCATCTCCAGCTAAAAAAACAGAGGCCATGTAAGGGTGCAACTGGTCCGCAATGATGTTCAGATACCTTTAGTATTCATGATCTGCGTTACCACAACCACTGGTCCCAGAGACGCCCAAGAGAACGTCCCCCAAAGCATAATACCGCCACCACCGGTCTGTGTATGACCTACTGTACATTGAGGGAGCAACTGTTCGCCTGGAAGACGGCGTATCCTGACACGGCCATAGGCGTGATGAATGACAAACAGTGATTCATCTGACCAGGCAACTCTCGCCCACTGATCCATAGACAGTCGCGATGTTCCCGGGCCCAGCGCAGGCGCAGTTTGCGATGACGCTTGGTCAGGAAAGGCACATGAGTGGGACGTTTGCTGCGTAGCCCCATATCCAACAGTGTCCGCTGAACAGTGTGATCCGATACTATTCTACTTGGCCCTGCATTGTATTGGGCAGTCAGCTGAGCCACTGTCTGGCTCCGGTTTTGCGAGACAGTCTCCGACGACCTTTTTTCTTTGATAGCGTGTGGACGTCCAACACCATGTCATCTACTGCTTGTTTCACCGTCATTCATCCACTTTGCATAAGTACTAACAACTGTGGATCACGAACAACCCACGAGTGGTGCAGTTTCAGAAATACTTGTTCCGAGCCTTCGAGTCATTACAATCTGCCCTCTATCAAAGTCGCTTAGATTCGCAGCCTTTCCCATTACACGCAGAAGTAAGGGAAAGAATGATTCTTCAGACTCTCCAGCAGCAATTAAATCCCACTTCCACCTGATCACGTGCCTTCCACGTCATCCAGGCGAGTTCATTGCAAAATGTAGGGGTGATGATAATGTTTTGGCTTTGAGTGTATATTGCAGTACAATTACTTTTGGTAATTCTAATATTTTGAACTGGATCTACAATAATAAGGCTTCAATCTTTCTTTCGCGGTAGTTAAGTAAAATCAGAATTTTACACATTTTTTTTTTTCTTAACATTATAAAGTCACACCAATGTAAAAACATACAAACAGAAGAAGAAAATTACAGCAAAACATATGCTTTCCGGATTCGAACAGTTACACGCAGTCAGCTTAATTTTACACATTAATGGTATTGTAACGAATTTTATGAGCACATTATTTGTCGCCAAATTTGGCGACAGTTGCAAATTTCCAGAACTTTCTTGATGTGATGTCACTTCTTATAAGTTAAATATAAAGAAAAGATTCTCAAAAGGAAAGTAGTTGGGATTAGCTATAAATAAATTTTTTTTTATCCCTGTTTGCGTTGTGTTTTGATTAAAATTCATTTGATCCATGAATTCTTCAGAATCATAACGATATGTAAATTCTAACTTTAAAGTATTTAAAGTCGGTTCGGTGCCTTAAAGGTAGCATGTCCACTTCGTAAGCCTAATATTACGGGTTTGTTCCCGGCAGGAATCGATAGATTTTCTAGATGCCAAAATCGTAGGTGCGCATGTCATATGATTACGTGACATGTATAAGATCCCTTGAGTATCAGTTTGGTTCTAGTACTTTCGGTAAAGTTAAATCACTGAAATATTTAGCATCCGACAAGAGATTTGGTCGCTTGAATTAATTTTAATTCACTTAATTCAATAGCCCAAATTTAAAGGCAAGGTCGACCTCTAGAGGGTGCCACTATAAAATGGCTCTCACATTTGGGAACTCGCTGTGTCTGATAAGTCTTAGTTGGTGATATGCATCTCATTAGGTAAATAAAATATTCAAGTATTTAAGAAATTATAGCATTGAAATATTTTCAATATCATTCGATAAGCAGAAATATAACTATAATAATCTGCTTATTACACTTACGTTATCCCCTCCCCCTTGAAATATACTGTAAAAATTTCCTTTCAGACGATTTTTTTTAAATAAATTTTTTACCAAGTTATATATATATACCAAACATCCTTAGTTTCCCTAAATCTTTTTTTTTCTTTCTGATACAATCCTAACGCCGTCATAAAATATGTACTTCTGTAGAATATATTTTCTTTTCTAAAAATATTACTTTTATTGCTAAAACATGAGAGTTGACTAGAAAAAAAAAATAAATTCCAACTAACACATTCACGGAAGGACTTTCACGGACACTTACAAGACAAAGAGGTAGTAACAAAAAGAGATGCAGTAAGTTCTCGAACACAGAAGGATAACGTTTACGGAAGTTTGCATCGGATTTTACTTTTCTATCTTATTTAAATTTAAAAACAGATAGTTAGTTTTGTCAAATTGCTTCAGAATAATCTTTATTGCAACGCTCCCTGACTCATATTTAAATCGAAAGGCAAAAGTTGTCTCCTTCAATAGTGTAGAATGTTGGAAAATTTTTAAGAAATGCACATCCAAATTTTTAATATTCTCATTAAAAATGAAAGAATTAACCGAAGTAACATTGTAAAAAAAGTGAAGAAAAAATTTAATAAACTGCAACATTTAGAATAACTGTAATGTGATAATATATTTGAATTTTTTTTATTTACTTTCATTTTAATATAAAATTGAGCAAAGAACGTTAAAAAATTACTTTAATTATATTCGTACAGTTAAAAAGAGATAAAAGATTTAAAAGTGAGGGCTATTTACAATTACCAAACTTTCAAGTTTAAATTTAAAAACATATAAAATAAGTATCTGAATGCTGATGAGAAGATGTTTGTTTTCTTTTCGCAATTTTAAATTGTTTGTTATTCAGATAAGATTTTTTTTAAAATTCAGTATACGTTTAATTATTATTTATTCTAAACGCCATATAAAAAGGCACGTTTCATTTTGAACTTTTAGTTAGTCAAAAAAAATCAGGATTAAGAACAATGTTACAAACAATAGGATAAGGCAAAAGAACTTTCAAGGAAAACCAGGCATCAGGTACGACAGCAAAAGTAGAACAATTGAAGCGATGTTACATTTCTTTGAAGTCAAAAACACTTTTCAAATTAAAACGTCGTTTTTACCTAAAAAGTAAACAATTTACAGTTAAAATTTCAAATAAAAACCTAAAAATTAGGCTGGAATGTTTCTTTTTTTTTAAATGGAATGTTACACTGAGTGATATCTTAATATTAACGATTACATTCGCATCAACAAACACAATTCCATATTTCCTTAAACTTATAACTCTTTGCAAGTTATAAAAAAATAATTTCTCTGGTAAAATAATCATATAAATTTTATTACTAAGGGTGTTTTAACATTAGTTTGACATTTGATTACCGGTGAAGGTTCACTTTGTCAGATAACTTAAAATGAATTGCAAATATGAGACCTACATATACGTTGCGTGGATAAAATCTTATTTCAGAAAAAAAATGTCGAAAAGCATTAGGTTTTCTCAATTTCTACTCATCGGTTTTTGAACTACGACATAGAGATAGGCACAGTTGGCGCTTACTTTGAATGATCTCGTACGTACTATCGGTTAATCTCAGGGAATGAATGTGGAAAGTAAAAATGGATTCGGAAGAAGCACACTAAATTTAAAATTCTGCTATAAAGTTCATTTTACAATACTGCACAGTTAATGATCTGGTTTTAGTTTATTATTATATAGCACAGGTTTCTTTAAATTAAACGTCTCAATCGGATGGTTATCAGAATGGATAATTCCTACAAGAAAATATTGAGTATGTAGAACTATGCTTCATAATTAAAAATTGTGATATGTGTGGTAGAAAAGATTAAATATCTCTTAAAGGTACCCATATTGACTGTTGTTGAGTTTTATAATATCAAAAAGTATTAAGATATCCAACTACTCTAAAATTATGAATTTTGCCAAAAATTGACAAATTTCTTTTATCATTTTATTTTATAGGCCATCTTATTAGCTTTAAAAAATACCAAGTTTATTACTTTCCATTCTCTAGAACAAAAATTACAAGTGTTTTAGTAAAAGCATATGCCATTACTTTAAGTAAGATGTCATACTTCAAAACGCGTTTTACTCGGGATATGATTTTTCTGAAAATGCTCAGCGACTGCTCAAAAAGTTTTGAAAATAATTAACTCTAATTTTTTGTGTATATTCTGTATTATACTAGAAGTGTTTTAATTTTCAGATTTATCAATCACTGTTTTATTACAAAATTTATAGTCCCTTATGTGAATATAATCACTGTTTTTTAAGCAATTTTATATAATAACTAAGATAAAGTGCTCTAGTTTTTGTAAATATTAAAATATATCTTATCCTGAAGGTCATTTCAAAAGTGAATAACATAGAAACACATCAGAATTGAAAATTTGTTCATAAACTTTTGCTACAGAATGGGCCACGTTTATGTTATTTTTTGTACATTTTTACCCATTTTAGTAATAATAATTTCTTTTTCTCTTCTTAATTGTAGCTTGTTTTCCTTAAAATGTTCTAAAAAATCTAAAAATAACAACAAAAAAATCCCCATAATTCCACTTTTTTTAAAAAAAGTTTTCACAAGTAGTCGGATACCTTAACTGTACTATAAACATGACCTCATCTTGAAAACGTCATTTCAAAACTATCCTGGTCAATTCTATAAATCTAATTTGATATTAATTCAACTAAATAAAACCATAAATCCTCCACATGAAATATTCAATTGGTATCAATTTCTAATGCTAAATAATTTGACTAAATGCATTTAAGTGCAGTTGAGAAATAAATCAACACTATCAGCAGTCTCTAAAAATAACAATACAACGACCACTAATCTGCGAAATAAATTAAGGTCCCTTTTATCAACTGCCTTAAAAAATTTAAATGCCTAAAGGATTTTGTAGAGGAATTTTAACGACTGATCCGAACTATAGTACAAACATGAAGTCAGTTCCTTGTAGAGAACTGACAGTTATCTGTCTTTGCTATATTCCCCTCAATAAAAGAGAGAGACAGTTCCTTCTTATTTAGGTGACTTTTTCTTCTTACTTCATGTATTGTCGTCAAATATCTAAAAAGAAAACGCTGCGAGTGATCTCAATAAAAAATACACAAATGGTTGTGTTTGTTTCTGTGTGCAGTCATTTCAAGTTGGTTGTTCGCTCTTTAGGATCTATTAGTGCAATTCATGGTTTTGATACTCCTTCGGCAATGATCATATGTCTATAAAATGCTCAGTTTTGGTTTTCGCTTAATGTTATCTTGAACCATCCCAATTTCATATAATTGATATCATATAATGAAGCAAATTATTTTCTGTTCTTCCAACCATTGATGTGGCCACGTGAATAATGTACCTTAAAAAGTTACGATGCCGTAAAAGGTGAACGACATGTGATCTATGACGGGAATCAAGAGTAGAATCCTAAATATAGGTATTATTCTACCTCTACCATACATTTTACCGTTTCTAGAAAACATATGATACGTGAACTAAGCATTAAAAACCATAAACAAACTGAATTCATTCTTCTAAAATCTGATCATCTAATTCTGAAATCAAATTTATAGTCAATTTTTATAAACTGCCCCGCCATTTCAAAAACAACTAATCAATCAAGAAAAACTGCATTTTTTCATGACATGTAAATTTTTCAAAAGGCGTGTATACATTTCTATACATTATAACGTCGCGAATTTATGGAAGCATCTCTGCAGCCTTGACCTAATCTTCCCCGGTGTGTTTTGCATCCAGATTAGCATTTGTAAAGTCTTCAGAAACATCCTGATGTGAGCCAAGATAGAAGTGTGTTGGGAAACAACACACATGACACTGCTGTTATCAGAAGAATATACATTGACTTAGGGAGGAAGAAGATAACCAAAAGCGGATGAATACACATAAGGGAATTTTTTTTATTAAAAAAATTGAGACTTGGGGATATGTATTGTTAAAAATTTATTAGCAAATAATAAAACATTTCCCTTCACATTTATACATTTTTTAATCAACAAAACGAGTAATGTGAAATGTATTTTGTTTATTGTACATCAATTGATTCATTACTACTGCATGCACATTATCAAAGTGAAAGTTACCTCAATTAGTCATTGAGTATTGTAGATTAGTTTTTAGATTCTGGGTGAGTACTCGTATGTATAATTTTAAAAAAGTGTAAATACATTGAATAATAGAAAATTATTCAATCAATGTAATTATATACCCATGAATATTTTACAAAAGTACAAATTTATATAAGAAAAACGATATGTATATAACTGTATCATTTGTTCATTCGGCTTTTATGGTTAATTATATATTCAATATAAATTGGCCGATTTTGTAATTTGTGTAACAGGGACGTTCATATATTGTTTTGGGGAGAATGGGGGTGACCAGATTATTTTCTTCCATTTTCATAAATATTCGAATTTTGAAAGATGATCGTAAGACGGTTCAATGCTTCTTAGTGAGGCGAATGGCATTGATTTCGTTGATAATCCACGGTCTCCTAAATAAATTTCTCATTTGAATATTTCAAATTTTCTTTTTTCAAATGTTTTCTGGCATGGATATGACCGCTCAACGGGAATGAATAAAAGTGGAATGGTAATTAGACAGAGATGCATCTGCATTTCATTTCAACACTTGTTAGAGAATTTCACAATGTGCAAAATCTACAGTGTCAAGAGTATGCTGAGAATACATAATTTCAGGGAATATCAGTTGAAGAGCTTCTGAACAGGACAATGATCGAACGCGTCTAATTAACCCTTAAATGCATGATTTTTTGTTTTGAGCCCTAAAATATTTTTATATATAAAAAAATAATTGGTTACGTAATAAATAAATAAAAATGTTCCAGGTATTAATATTGAGTATTTATTTCGAAAAAAGTTGTATATAGACATTTGGCAACATACATTTCCCCCCAAAAAAATCTGGCATATATCCAATAAAATTTTCAAATGCAACATCAAACGTTGACAGCCTACCTGACAATAGATGAAAAGTCAGTATGTCAACATGAGTTCTATTTGAATTCCATTGCTAAGAGCTATAACCTGTCCCTCAGTGAACAACCACCCTGGCACTAATCCTGTAGAGAGCAAAATTCTTATCGCTTACTTTTTTTTGCAGGGTAAGGCACAAAGGCAAGTTTGTGTAACTTACGGGCAAGTTTAAATATACAGTTCCTAATCATAAGCAAGTATGAACCAATTTATAAATACAGTGATTACACAGTTTCAAATCACACTCAAATAAATATAAAAAACTCCAAAAATACTGCATAAGAGGAAAAAAAATAATAACTGACAAAAGTACTTGTAAAAAAATGTGCAACGGATATAAATCCAGTACATAGATAATACAAAATCAAAGACAGAAAGAAATCAAATCAAACAAGACAAAAAGAAACAGAACAAAATTTATCTCATACATCTCAGATTATTCTTTTTTTATAAAACCATACATAAATACTCCCCACAACTTCCTGCTAAAAAATTGTTCTCTTCATGTTTTCAGTTCTATTTTACATAAATTAATATTTATACCGGAAACTATATTTGTGTGACGAACAGCGTAATTCCGAACAACGATCAAATGATCAAGATAAATCCTGAGCTCGCATCTCCCTGTTTTAACTACCACATCATCCCATTTTGCAGTTCCTCAACACGCAGTCTATCCAAATAAAGAAATAATAATTACGAGTGTTTGAAAATTTTAAGATATGACAACATAAAACGTGTGGATTTTGATGTGTAACATCAATGCAAGAAAACTGAGTCTCCAAAAAGGATCGAATTGAAACTTCAGTATTTCAAGGTCTATAAAATTAAAATTCTATCAAGCGCGTGAGTGAGCGAATATTAACGTCGCATTGTTCAGGATATTCGGGGGATGTTAAAATTTCGCCAAAATTTTAAAAAAAAGCTTGCAAACATCGGATCAAAATTAAAAAAAAGTTTGTCAAATGTAGATTCAGAAAGTGGTGCCTTAACCAATAAGTGAAGCAAGGTTTGACAGTGTATGACACTTCTTCCCGAGTATATGAAATTGTCAAATTTTAGATGAAATGCAGTATTACAGGATGTAAGAAAAAAATTCGTGTAACATATGTAAAATGTGACGTTAACTAATGTCTCAGGAATAAAAAATTACTTTCTTAAAATTTTCATCATGGATAACATTTTAATCATATTAAATTCATTATAAAATTACAAATGCATGGCAACTTTATAAGCCTACAGTTTATTCAGAGGAACTAATTTAGTTACCACATAATTAATTAATTAATTCTTTTGAACAAAGGTCACATGACATATGTGACACCTGAGCTGGCACCCTTTACCTTTTCCAGGCCTCTACATTACGCCAAGTAAGCCGCATTTTAAAATTCTTAATACAAGAAATTAAAAAATATATATACTATATACAAAGTTCAAACGTAGAGGGGATTTCTTTTCCAATAACGAGAAATGAAAATTGAATTTACCAAAAATTTGTGAATCATATTACAAGTTAGCAAGTTGTCTTAAGATGTTTTCTATGTCACTTTTTTCATTTTATGCTCCCTCTATTTAAAACGGTTCTAATAATAACTAATACTTTTTTTCTCTCTTTGTTAAGATTATATAATAATGTCGAATCCTAACTATTCATGAATTTATCAGAGGAAAAATAAAATAACGTAATACACAGTAGAACGTCGTTTATCCGAATCCATTGGAACCGGACACCGTTCGGATACGCGATTGTTCGTATAACCGAAAACCGAATGCGATCCATGCAGCATATGAAACCGGACACTATACGAATATTGAAAATCATCCAATGCAGGAAACGTGCTTGAAGAAAAAGCAAAATAGGCGCAAAATGTCGCAATTTTACCTTTATTGTGGAAAATAATTACTCTTCTTTTGCTGTATCATTATATATACACCGTTTTCTTTTCTGCAAGGACTCTGATTCTCTTGAGCAGCAGTAGTTGAGTAGGGCTGCACTCTGATTGTTGTTCGTACCACTCCATAGCTGTCTCTAATGCAGCAAACGCGTGAACCCTTGCTACTTTCGTTGTTGTAGTCCTCGTCGTCCTCCGTTTTATCATCGACAGGGCTGTATTCTTCTTACACGGAAGTCACAATCTTGTCATCGTTTAGCATTCGAAATCCACAGTCTTCTGCTTCGCATGCCATCCAGGTTTCTGCATCAACAAAACTCAACAGAAGAGCATGTATACATTCCTAACTTGGAAACAAACTGATCTAATATTCCGCGCAGATGTTTACTAAATCACACAACTGAAATTCCCCAAATATTCCTCGCCTTGGATTTTCCCGTCACTTTTGGCCTCACAGGAAACAACTGTTGAGCATTGCACTGTTCGAAAACGTATCCGGATTTTGGTTCGGATATTTGACGTTTCGGATAAACGACGTTCTTCTGTACATAGTTTTGATGTAAAATGCTTTTTAAGTGCCCTGTAGAGAAATAAACTTTCAATATTTATCAATTATCATATAAGTTTATTGCCATAAACAATTTTCAATAACGAATAAATGAAACTACATCGAAATGTATCCCTTTCCAAGATATTCATTCATAGAATCTTAGATATAAAATTATGTTTCTTAATCTTGAATCATTTTTTCCCTCAAGATTATGATATGTGCAAACGTCATCTTGTAAAAGAGGAAAAACTAACATATAACATTTCTTTTAATAAAATTATGAAATACACATATACTGCGCATTCAGTTACAAAGAACCCTATGACTTTATTTGACAGAACAATAAGAGAATAAGAAATTTTGATTTATATTTACTGTAATTCATCAATTTACTTCAAATATTACGAAAAGAAAATTTTCATTTGCTTAGTCAAAATTTGCCACCATAGAAGATATGGAGTGAGTGAGTGAATATTAACACCGCACTTTCCAGCTACACAAGGACTTTTGGTGACGGATCTCGTATTTTTGAACCATGACCAGTTGACGAGGACGACACCTAAGCTGGAACTCCCTCTCCTAACTACTACACCACACCAACGGGAGGACGTTTGAGCTCTCGACAGATTTAACGTGCATCGTTCTTCTACACGGCAGGTCCTTTGTGGTACTGGGCTCGAACTCATGACATGCCTGCCATGATCCGATACCTTGACCACTTGGCTACCGCTACCACAGAAGACTATGGAATTTAAAATGTTAGAAAATAATTGTTAATAAACTTTTTACAAGTTCAATCAATTAGAATAGGTATAAAAAATGCGCAATTTGAAGAATTTAATTCAAAATAATTATTAAACGCTTAATATTTATTTAAAGTGGCTTTTGAATTACTACTTGTTTTACCATGTCATCTATATTAGGATTAGCTCTTACTGATACCTACAAAATTAGGTTATTATAGGTGCACATCAGCTAGTTTTGAGTGATATTTATTTATTATGTTCATATAGCAAAAAATATTTATTCACAAACATATTTTGATCCAAATTTTGAGGTGGTTTTCTCTAAGACAACCCCACTTCAATCTTTTCAAAGATTTTAAAAAATTTCAGTAAGTCTTCGCGTGTCACTGTTACAACTCCCCCGTGCCCCACTGTAGCCCGTTTGCCGCGGGTTGCCCCCCCCCCCTTCTTTAAAGGTACGTAAGAGAAATTTCTAACTGATGAGTTTCGAATTCTTATTAAGAGTGTTGAAGAAAAAACACCTGTGTGTGTGCGCGCGGGCGCATTAGTACCTCCTCATTCCCCAAATTTCATATCATGCCGAGGGAAATACTCTAATTATCTAACTCTAACTCTATCACACTCTAATTACAATAGTCGGCAGCCTTTCTAACATTTGAAGTCAAGATTAGATCAAGATCTTTGATCAAAAGGCTTACAATATTAATTTTTGACGGGAGAGACAATCCTTATTTCAACTGAAAGAAACAGTCTCTTACAGAACGGACTTGTTTGAAGAAACCCCAAGTAGTTCCTTACGCTCTCAACTTGCTTGCCAACACCATGTGGTCTGACAAAACCCATAAACGTCAATCACTTGATTTAACTCACTTATTTTGCGACGAAGGAACGGGGAGAGGTATAAAACTTTTCATATTTACTCTCTTAACCGCAAAGATATCTAATGATCAGCAGAGACCTAGAACGTTATATTGCTTGTGTCCGCCGACACATGATAGTGTCCATCATTGACCGAAAAGGAAGGAAGCAGCGTGAGTGAGAGTTTATCAACGTCGCACGACTCGCCGGTCAAGTGTTCATGACCATGACCATTTCGCTACCACGGTCACATTTTTTTCTAAAAGTTAACTTCTAAACTAATGCAGCCCTTTCATACTCTAGAAGTTTTATTTTAAGAGTTTATAATAAAGAGAAATGCGTCGACAGGCACAATGATAGTTTAAGTTTGATGCAAAGAGAACATTTTATCAATATCTGTAAGAAAAATGAGGGGAAATTAACTAGATTTATTATTATGGGAAGCAATCACACATTTTCAACTAATAAAGTGCCCATAATTGTTCAGTTTATTGAAAATACATCATCATAAACCCACATCTGATTTTATCAATAAAGTCTTTTAGGATAAAAATTACCATAAATACATTTTACATGATTTGGAAACAGAAATGGTAATATCTTATTTAAATTTTAAGCTGATGTTTAATCGTGTATATTAAATCAAATAAAAATATATTATTCAGCTTCCAATACGCTAAAGATAAAAAAAATTCTATGGTTTTCTATTTCAGGTAATATGTTTTTTCATAGAACTGTACATTAAAAACCTTCGGACAAGAAGTTTTTGATGCTCAAAAGAAAGGATAAAGACATACGCTCCATTTATCCTGTATTCTTACACAATACTATATTGCTTCAAAAATCAAAATTCCCTCTACTTTTAGCAAGTATATATTGTCACAATTTCATTTTTGATTTTTCACTCACGTCCGACTTAGAAGCTAATTAGTGCTATTGGCGATGGTTCTCGCAATTTTGTACTTTAGTCAAATAATGAGGATAACAACTGAGCTGAAACCTACTCTCCAAACTTACACATGACACCAACATAAGGACTTTGACCCTCACTAGGTTTCGTGCATCAAACTGTAGGCAAGACGGGTCTTCAGTGGTCAAACTCACGACTCACCGACGCCGTGACAAGTCGCGACCTTGACTCAACGGCTACTGACAATATCATTTAGCATTGAGCATATATAAGAAGCATACCCTATATTCTTTACCAAAAGCAAAACTTTGTAGCTATAGCAATAACTATAAGAATTATAGCATTAGTTTACCACAATAAGTTGTTGGTGATTGACTTCACGATTAAGAATAGTTTATTGAATACCTATACCACTTGGGAAAATACCTATCTCACGTTCTTCTCCAAGCTATAGAGGTCCCCAACATGTGTAACTACAGTACCACTGACAGGGCTTTCATTTTTAAAAAAGGGTCCAGAAGGAGTTTTGATACGGGAACCATTCAGAACTAGCTACGCCAACGCCTTTAATCTCATTAGGTATGTAGTTTCTTTCAAATAAACAGTAGTGGCCGCGGTAGCCAAGTGGTCTAGGCATCGGATCGTGGCTAGCATGTCATGAGTTCGATCCCAGTACCACTGAAGACCCGCCGTGTAGGGGAGCGATGCACGTAAAATCTGTCGAGAGCTCAAACGACCTCCCATTGGTGTGGTGTGGTAGTTAGGAGAGGAGGTGGCAGCTCAGGTGTCGTCCACGTCACTTAACTATGGTTCAAAATTACGCGGACCGTTCCCAAAAGCCCTCGTGTAGCTGAGCAGTCGGACGTTAATATTCACTCACATTCTTCGTGCTTTCACACATCGCATGGCGGAGATCCCGTTCAACTTAATGAAAAATGGCCATCCTTCCTAGCTCAGCATTTGTGAACACATACGAGGGTTGGTCATGAAAAAGATTAGAAGTTGAATAAAGGAATATTTATTAACAATACACCGAAAGGAAATTAAGAGAGAGACATACGTGCCTATCACATTTCGACATAATCACTGCCATCAATCACAGCCATTTCAATTGTCCTGAATCATCTGGGAACTTTCACTACCTATCCGCAAGCCAGCTGTATGGCAAATAGCGTGATCTGTCTCCAATCTGGGGAAACAAAATTTCTCCACAATATGTAGTTTTCAAATGCCTTATCAGAAAGCAGAACCAGCTTGTTTAACCATGGTAGAAATCCCGTCCCTGTTCATTGAGCCAGGTCTCGGTGGATGTTTTCACAGCACTGTCTTGGAATATCGCATCATATATGCTGCACGCTACCATAGCTCATTCCCAGCTCTGATTAGATTTCACACAGACCCATTGATCATTTTCTTCAATTCGTGCCGTGTTGATTTCTGTCGTTGAAGAACTTGGCTGGCCGCTCGCTCCCTGGCATATTGCGGTTTTCGACATACTGTTTGCCAGATTGAAAAGAGTGACGCCATTTCGCTACACATAGTCTACTAATTGCTTCTTCAACATTAACTTCCACGATTTGACTGGGAATGTCAGATGCGGACATATTCTTTGCCCGTAAAAATCAAATAACGGCTCTCACTTCCAAATGAGACCAATTTTCTAAGCTCTTGTCATTTCAATCATTCTGAACCGTCTGGGAACTTTCCCTACCCACCCGCAAACCAGCTATATGACAAATAGCGCGATTTGTCTCCAATTTGGGGAAACAAAATTTCTCCACAATATGTAGTTTTCAAATGCTGTGGCTTGTAACTTTTTTTCTGATCATCCCTCGTATTATAATAATTCAATTCCTTAGCGCCCCCATCAGCTTATTTACAAAGACTCAAACTCAAAGACTCAGAAACTAACTTTCACATTATTATGGATCTCCTACTATATTTACTAACGGTAAAATTTTGTAATTAATTACGCCTTAAAATTTATTACCACACAGTGCCTTACTTACAAAAAAAAAGAGAGTTAATTTGTTATCCTTTCTCATTCATAAATATATTAATTGCTAATATTAATTTAAAACTTGGCTCCATTCATAGATAGAGTGCATTCTATACGCCGGAACTCTATTACTCTTCTTTCTTGTCGGATATCCGGGAAGATATTCCGAAAAGTATTTGTGTGTTCGATGATTTCCGTTTCTCAAAATCATTTCTCCATTCAGAAAAACAGAATAAAGAAATACAGGGTAGAGGTGTAATGATGGGATAAAATTGTCTTTTTAATTAATATATTGTTTGCTTTCAATATATATCCTCATGCATTTCTCTTTATCATAATATATTTAAAAAATTTTAAAGAAAAAATTATCATTCATACAATGTATAAGTATAAAAACAACGTACACAAAAACATTAGAACTCTTTTTAAAGCTTTTATTAATTTGAAAAATGGAATTGTTTTTTTATAATAATTAAGATAAATTAATGCGTCATATTTTTTTATTTCGTTATTATTATTTTTATTTTACCTTCCCTTTCCCTAAGGCAAATATATTTTATAAAAAAAAAGTATTAATTCAATGTAGTGAATATAGAAGATTTCAAAAGTAAGTGCTATTTTTTATTCCTCATTTTTCTTTAACAATGTGCTTCCCCCCTCCCCCAATTAAGTATTCATGTATACTTTCAGTATTAAAAAAATTGTCAAAAAAAAGCATTTCTATTCAACTGATATTTATAATAAAAAAATAACTTCAATGTATTAATTAAAAAATGTATTAGTTATTTGATAACTATTTCTAAAACGGATAGATATATATACAGTAAAAAATATTTCCAATTAAAAAAGAAAAAACTGAGCATTGTTATTCAGTTGCTATCTATTTAAGCTATAAATCAGTCCCCCCCCCCCAAAAAAAAGATTATCTTAGGTTGGCTAATTAAGTTTCAGTAGTTTTAATGATTTTCAGATAAAGTGTTTTAACATGATAAAGATCAAAATTCGGACATATCAACTGACAATCTCTAATTATGCTCTTTTCAACGGATTATGTTTTTTATGAGTGTTTTCGTGCAATTGAAAGTTAAAAAATAAACTTTTCGAGAATTTTAACTTCCTTAAACCTACTTTTTAAAAACAATTTGCATTTAAAATGCTTAGGAAATTTTAAAAATAATGGGAAATTATTGTACATAGTCTTTTTACTTATCTATTTTTTTTTTTGCAATAAAATTGTTTTTTCTCTCCCGTTTTGAAAACTTAACCAAGGATAAAATAAGTTTACAATGCTTAGTTATAATCTTTCATTTCTTAGTTAGAATAGTTTTTATTATTTCACTTATTATACCTTTTCTTTCTCTGAACCAAGTTATAATGAATAAATTATGATTCAAAATGATAAATAGTATATATCATCAAATACTACTAATGGATTGTTTGAGTTTCATTACTTGAAAATGGATATTCCAATTTTTTAAACATTAAAAATT
This sequence comes from Trichonephila clavata, assembly GCA_019973975.1. Classification (NCBI taxonomy): domain Eukaryota; kingdom Metazoa; phylum Arthropoda; class Arachnida; order Araneae; family Nephilidae; genus Trichonephila; species Trichonephila clavata. The sequence continues at coordinate 24,694 of BMAO01004548.1, forward strand.
CATCATTTTTCCATCAGAAACTGATGAGGCCAAAATAGGTTCGTAAAATATAAATAACATTGAATTTTTAAATTATTACAAATATTTAAAAGTAAAATCTCATGAAAAATAATTGTTACAAATAATTTTTAAAAAATGGCACAATTTGCCGTATTATTCCAACAATGCTCTTTTTTTAAAACTATTTCTTTTTTTAAACGTTCAATTCAAACTTTATCTTCAATAAATTTGAGCTTTTAAAAAGTTTTAAATCATTAACCTTGTAAAAAATATTTCTTCAAATATATATGCATATATTAACAATTTCCGACAGAGCGATAAAATAGTTTAATTCTTCCGACAAATATCATACAACTTTTCCCGCTGTGATTAAAGACCTAAATAAATACACCCGCAAACATGGTTTTATTATTTTTCGAAAACCGCTTACCTGTTTTCTCCACAAATCAGAAGTTTTCATCAATAATTCCGAAACTTCAAGTAATCCAAAAACACACACGTCACAAAATCCTTCGAACTATCATCAATTTACGGAAATTCATTTGCCAAAAAAGTTCTTTTTCTTTGATTATACTAGTTAATTTTTAGAATTTAGCGAGCGGCTATTCGAACATTCGAACGCTCTTTTCCACGTGTACCGTGGCTGGTTTTGGGAGAAAGAAAAACATTAGAAGAGAGTTGCTTGTGACGCAATACCTGGGAACTCCCTTTCTGCGCATGCGTCCGCTTGATATCGAAGTCAGTGGAGAAAACGCTTTCGTATGCCGTTATTTCTCGTTCGCGGCGATAAAGGTTAGCAGGTTTCTTTTACAATCGTTTCAGTTACATTTCAAATAAACATCCGTTTTATGTCGTGCGTTTTTGATATCGAAAACAAATTTTAAAATCTTCCTGTTCTTTTATTATTACTGTAATTTAATTTTTCAATTTGTTCGTTTCTGGTTGTTTTCGTCTTTTGTTTAGGAAAGATTAGTCCCCCCCCCCTTTAGAAAAATGCTTATAAGATAATATGTTGACATTTTTGTCGTCTTGAGTAGCTATCGATGAAGCGTGGCAACAGGTGATATGCCAAAGCAATGATGATTAAAATTAGTTGTTCAATATTTTATACATATACTGCTTTTTTATTAATAATTTTTAATAAATACAGTCGACTCTCAATAATTCAAAGTTGAAGGGACCAATGAAAAACTTCGAATTATCAAGAGTTCGAACTACCAAGACGGGTAGGAAAAAACTCCCAAAATACATGAAGAGAAATTTTTTTCGAACACATTTAAATTTTAATCTATGTAATAAAGCAAAAATTGCACATATGTATATAATTATTTTAAAGTACTTTTAAAAGTACATATTATACAGTATAAATATTATACAGAAATTAAAAGTTCTTTATTAAAAAAGAATACATTTATTTATTAAAAACAACTATTAACAGAATATATATTGTTCATGATAAATTTTTTGACGAAAAATCTGTTATTTTAGGGCAATCAATCTATAGGGCAAATTTTAGGGCAATCAATCTAATTTAGTCAATAGAATTTTCTAGAATAAATGAAGCTTGAAAAATGTCAGCATCCACATGATTTTCATGGAAAAAGTTGCGTAGTTTGTTTAGTGACACTTTAGCTTCTGTCAAAGTTATTAGAGTCAATTCCGATGGTCATCAAAGGAACTACGTTACAGGGGAGACAAGCAGAAAAAATACAACACCAAATATGTAAGGTTCAATCTGTTTGCTACAGGACTCTAAATGATAGCGAGTGCTTGATTTGTCGGGAGTTTTATAAGATCACTTCGAATTATCGCGTATTTTATTCCAGCCACAGATTTTACTTCGAAATATTAAGTGTTCCAAAACGTATTGTTTAGTTCGAAATATCAAGAGTTTTTCTAGGGGCCAAGCATATACTTAAAATTAGTGAGAGGTTAGTATTATCGAGAGTCGACTGTATTTCATTTAAAAATAAATCATTTAAAAAAGAACAAGATAGATTCGAAACACTTCCTGACAAAAAAAAAGCTAAAGAAATTTAAATAAAGTTAAAAATTTCATGTATAATCAGTACCAAAAATAAACTTCTTAGTTTCTCAAAGACATTAGATCTTTAGTAAGATTATTATTAGAAATGTTTAAAAATTTGTTTTTTTTTCTAATTACTTTCTTAAATCATATGCTCTTAGTGAAATAAAAATTGCAATTGGTGTGCATTTGGTATTTGTCATAAGAATGTAAAGAAGTCACATATTATATTACATTATCTTTACTGCAATTTTTTCATTGAGAATAGGTAACATGCAGAGAAGCCACGAGAGAGGGGTTTGTATGATACTTCATCTTAGGTGTGGCAAACAAGATAATATAAAATGCGGATGTGATAAATTCTCATGATCACTTATTGATCTAATTGAAGTATACATTTTTGATTCACATTTGATTTTTATGTTTTACATCCAAAATTATAATACTTAAGATATCCGACTGCCCTTAAATTGTGAATTTTGTCAAAAATTGACAATTTTTTCTTTATTATTTTATTTTATAGGCCATCTTATTAGCTTTATAAAATACCAAGTTTATTATTTTCCGTTCACTAGAACAAAAACTACAAGTGTGTTTCAGTAAAAGCAGATATCATTACTTTAAGCAAGATTTCATGCATTAAAACGCGTTTTACTCGAAATGTGTTTTTTTGAAAATGCTCAATCGGGACAGCGATTGCTAAAAAAGTTATGAAAACAATTAACTGAAATTGTTTTTGTATGTTCTGTATAATAGTAGAATAATAGTAGAAGTGTTTTAAATGTCAGATTTCTCAATTATTGTTTTATTACAAAATTTACAGTCCCTTATGTGAATATAATCACTGTTTTTATGCAATTTGATATAATGTAATTTTTGCAAAAATTACAATATCTCTTATCCTGAGGATCATTTCAAAAATGAATAACATAGCAACACATCAGAATTGAAAAATTGAAAATTTGTTCATAAACTTTTGGTGCTGAATGGGCCACGTTTAGATTAATTTTTGGAAATTCTTACCAGTTTTTTCCCATTTTACTATCAATAGTTTATTTTTCTTCTCCTTAATTTTAGGATATTTTCTTAAAATGCATTAAAGAAATCTAAAAACAACCAAAAAAATCTCCATATCTCCATTTTTTCAAATAAAAAGTTGCCGTAAGTAGTCGGATACCTTAACTTTCTAAGAAATTCGAAGTATTCTCTTGGGAAAAAAAATAGATGTAAGCATTTATTTAATATGTTTGCATTTTATAGATACAGTATAATAAACAAGTGTCAAATTAAAATCCTCTGAACCTGTCAATATTCTAACAATTTTCTATCATAAAAATCACTATTAATTTTTATAATCTTTTCTTTCGTACTCAGAAATGATAGTTTTAACATTTTAAGAGTATGTATATAAATATTTAGCCAAAAATATCCAATACAACGTGAGATATAGCGTTCTAAACACATCCGCCTAAAAAAAATGGACGCTCACTTCCACCACGATTCCAGATGATTGGCTTATCTGGAAATAAAAATAACTGACGGCGTCTTAATCTATAACCTTAATTGCACAGAATGAATTATGCTCAATTGAAAATATCAAAAATTGGATTCTTGGTAGACTTCTGGAAAAAACAAGTTTCGAATTTCATGGATTTTTTTCTTGTGTTTTTGTTATAAAAAATAGATATATTTAGAATTTTGGAATGATCGTAGTCCATTTGGGCCGTATATATGTGATGAGTCTACGCTATAAATTTGAAGTAAATCAGTCTAACTGTTCTTGAGATATGATGGAGGAAAGCTTGAAAAACACAGTTTTGAGAAAAACGCGTTTAAAGTTTCACGTCCGATTTATACAATGAAAAAACAATTTGGACGAAATATTCAATATATATATAGATATTTCCTTTTAAACCTCTACAAACTTCTATGAACGTATATTTGCATAGAAGGTTCAATGGTATCAAGTCGACTGAATACAATATTCCCAGCCTTCGATTGCCAGCTCAGCGCTCTGAACAGCTGCTCTTCTAACACTTGCTTCTTGAGAACGACTTTGAATTTTAAAGAATACCACAGTGTTCTAGACTTGTTGAAAAAGCAATTTATGAAAAAAAAACCCTTTTTTTTAAGTCTTGAACTTATTACATGGATGACCCCTTAGGACCTTACAACGTTTCTCAAACTGTGGGGCGTGATAACTCTACGACAGGGGAAGGGGGCGTGCATATTAAAAAGTCGATAAACAAACGATTATTTAAAAAAAATCATAAATTTACTGAAAGTAAACAAACAAAATACATTCTGAATTAATAAGTAATAAATACACACACACATATATATATATATATATACCAATAAAAATGCTTACTAAAAATGTACCAGTACTGCACAATGTATTTTATAATTAATTTAATAATACAATTTTAAGAACAATTTAAACAATTACCATTGACCTAATGGATTTGTCATATATAAAATTATAAACAAAATTAATACTTATCTTGATAATTTGTGCGGTTTATAATTAATCCCTCAACTGGCGATAAAAAGTTACTCGATTCGCTCCTCAGTGCAAACATTTTCCACATAGACGCGTGCATGTGATGTATTGAGGAGGGGAGGAGAAAATAAATAAATAAGCAAATCCTCTGAAATAAGTAAACCCTTCGCAAACACACACACTGTCAATGTCATTTTATTGCATTCCAAAGCCTTCGGAATAATTTTATGAATAGCAGTGTAGAGAAAAAATTGTACTTCGGAAAGATATATATATACGTCCAGGGCAATTGAAGCTTTGGCTGAGCGAGACATTTTTATACGTCGATTGTAATTAAGAGGTTAAAGTCGTATTTAAGCCTTAGCGTCAATGTATATCACTATTGACTTCAATAAATTTTTATTGTATGGAGGAAGGGAGGAGGTGCAATGAAAATTATGACTGAATATTGAGGCGAAAATATTGAAAGTTAGAGAAGCACTGCCTTACATATAGCATTGTTAGTTTTTCGACAAAATTAATATGACGCGAAGATCAACTATACGGATGGTATACACTATATTGAGAGAGAGAGTTATATATATATATATATATACGTCACACACAATAAAGCTGCACGAGGGCAATAGGCGATGGACCTCTTCATTTTAAACCATGAACACATCCTAACTTCCACACCACACCAAACGGGAGGATGTTTGAGCCTCGACATATATAATTTCTGCACGACGGGTGTTCAGCGATATCATTCTTGAACTCATGACATGCCAGCAACGAGTCCGTGATCTTGACCACAAGGCTAAGGCGACCAACAGTATACTGAGCACATAGTAAATATACTAATTGCAGTACACGACTATATCTTGTTAAATTTTCACAGGTAAAGTATGAAATCTGATTCAAAAATGAAAGTATCAAAATTATTAAACACTTTATTATACCGAGCCTGTAAAACAAAAAGGACTGCGTTAATAAGAAGTCAAATTTGCTTAAATCAAGTGACAAAATTTGCCCCCCTAAATTATTTTGCAAAAAAAGAAAAAAAAATTCTAATTCAATGACTTTGGGGCTCATTTTTACAGTTTATTTAACACAAGTATTTTACGAAAATCTTTTAAATATTAAAATTTTAATATGTGTTGTTTCAATCTATTAAGACCTAGGCTGAATTTTAATTAAAATTTTCGCATGATTATTTCCATTACATTTGTGAATTGATGTGCCCTCTATATCATATATTCATATTAATTTAAATATGATATCATGTAACTTTTTCAATGATTCAACTCCTTGAAAAGCTTAAAATTTAACAGTTATTTTATGTTTTCATCTCATTTCTCCACTGTTGAAAGTTTACGTTAATTAAGGTAACATACCTTGAAGTTTTCACCCATGATCACGTGGACAAGGTCAACACTAGAATTAAAAATTACTTCCCCAATTTACGTCTTACGCGAACGTAAAAACCAAGAAAATGGAAAATATTTGATGCAAGCTTGTCTCACTACCCCCTCCTCATTATCGCACCATAAAGCATTTGACTGTAAAGTTCGCCCTTAAAAATTTCAAGGTTATTTACCTATGATTACACACTTGAAATGTCATGGCCTTATTCAGATTATAATAATACGAAAAAAGGCTTTACCTTAAAAATAAACAAAATAGAAAATATGTAATTTAATCATATTTGTAAAGTTTAAAAATGTTTCAATTCAATTAAAAAAGTTAAAAATATATATTTGTTAAAAAATTTTTGTAAGTTTATTTTAAACATAGGCAGTTCGTAGTGTAATTAAAAGTCATAATATTTTTATTCCCCAATGGGCTGCATTTTAGCAAATTAGCTCTTGATTGAGTGAGTATTAACGTCGCACTGTTCAGCTACTCGAGGGCTTTTGGTGACGAACCTCGTAATTTTGAACCATGGTCAAATGATTAGGGCTACACCTGAGCTTCCACCCCCCTCCTAACTACCACACCACATCAACGGGAGGACGTTTGTGCTCTCGACAGATTTAACGTGAATCGCTCCCCTACAAGGTGGTTCTTAGTGGTACTGGGCTCGAACTCATGACATACCTGCCATGATCCGATAACTTGATCACTTGGCTACCGCAGCCACACAATTTAGCTCTTGCAGACACGGAAAGTTCTCAAATGTGAGAGCCATTTCATGGTCGCTCTATCTATAATGGCGGCCACGCTACCAAATTTGGACGGAAGAATTAATTTTTAACTCACGCTCTCGTTGGATTCTAAGTAATGCCGTGATTTTAATTTCGGAGAGAGATCCAGAGCCAAATTGATACTCAAAGAAGATCTTTACATGCCACGTAATCATATGACGTGCATGCCTACGATTTTCGCAACCAGAAAATCTATTGACTCCAGCCGGGGTCGAACCCGCAACTTTAGCCTTACGAAGCGGTCACACTACATCTAAGTCGGCATGTAGCAATATGTAAAACTATTAAGCTAAACATAAGTTTCCCTGCCAATGTTTTAATCGTAGCTGGTGAGTTTGCTTTTCAAATATTTGTATTTATATTTGCTAAATTAAACATATATTTAGAGAGAGATGCATTATAAAATTATTAATTTGTAATATACAGTAGAACGTTTATCCGAATCAATTGCGACCGGACACCATTCGGATAACCAAAACCGAATGCAATCCATATAGTATATGATACTGGACACTATACAAATATCGAAAATCATCCCATGCGGCAAACGTGCTTGAAGAAAAAGCAAAATAGGTGCAAAATGTTGCAATTTTACCTTGATTGGGGCAAGTAATCACTTATTTTTAGCTGTACCATTGTATGCCTTCCTTTTTTCACTGCAAGGTCTATGATTCTCATGAGCAGCAGTAGTTGAGTAGGACAACACTCTGATTATTGTTCGTACCACTCCATAGCTGTCTCTAACGCAGAAAAACATCAGCATTTGATGGACCCTTGCTACTTTCGTTGTTATTGCCCTCGTCTTCATCCCTTTCATCGTCGACAGGGTCGGATTCTTCTTGCATCGAAGTCACTATCTCGTCATTATTTAGCATTTGAAAGCCAGTCTTCTGCATTGCATGCCATCCAGGTTTCTACATCAACATAACTCAACAAAGGAGCACGTATACACCGCCTCACTTGGAAACAAACTAACCTATTATTCCGCGCAGATGTTTACCAAATCACACAGCTGATATTCCTCAAATATCTCTCCCCTTGGGTTTTCCCGTCACTTTTGACCTCACACGAAACAACTGTTGATTCATCGCACTGTTTGAAAACGTTTCCGGACTTTGGTTCGGATATTTGACGCTCCGGATAATAAACGTTCGGATAAACGACGCTCTACTGTAATTGCTAAACATAAATTTTGCGATGCATTATGAAAGTATTTAATTATAATATATGTAAATATTGATTGATGTGGTTGTTTGTTTATTATCGCCACATTTCAGCAACACGAGTCATTTAGTGATGTACCTCGTAATTTTGAAAGACTGTCTAATGGCGAGAATGATACCTGAGCTAGCACATCACTATTCAAGCTTCTACACCACCCTCACCACATTGGCGAAACAAGAATGTCGGATGTTAGGTTGCACATTTCAGATTTCGAGCTCCCTCAAACGAATTTCCTTGTCTCTCGAGCGAGCGAGTGATCGCATGTTTACGTCACACTACAAAGCAACACGAGAACTATCGGTGATGGAATTTATAATTTTGAACCATGGTCAAGAGACGCTGACGATACCTGCACTGGTATCACCCCCTACAAATGTCCACCCCATATCAAACGGGAAAAATTTGAACCTCGACAGATTTAAGGTGCTTCGACCTCTTTGCACGACAGCTCTTCAGAGGCACTAGTGCTTGAACTCATGACACGTGGCCACAAATCCACAATCATAACCATTAAGCCACTTCTTGCTCTTCTCGAATTAAGTAATAATTTTTTAATATAAGTATACTTATTAATAACCTTAAAAAATAAGCAAAAGTAATGCAATATTTTGAGCGAAAATTAAAATTCTTGTATACAGATATAAAAACTACAGAATACAAGCTTTATTTCTTATGTCTTGCAGTATACAGTAATACCCCGAACTTACCCGATAGGTGGGACAAGTCGTAGTATGATTTTGCATATAAATACATATAAATTATTTTAGTTAGGGTCGAAAGACCAAAGAAAGTAATAATTTAGAAAAAAAATATTTTATAAATTCTTAAATAACACAAATACAAAATAGCAAACCCAAGTTATTTTGATGTAGCAGATTTCATAAAAGTCTGTCGGCACAAGTAGTCTGTCGGCTCAGAAATCTTTTTTCTTCTCCAAAATTTCCTCGTAGCATACTAATAATATTTTTATTCTTTGTTTTATTGGAAAAAATGCGCTCTTCGTGGCAGTATGCATTTTCTAAAATTAGCTACCCTTTTTCAATTAAACTGAGGCCTATCAAATTATCAACCATCATTTGATCTTCTTATTGAACTAGATCTACAGACTCAAGTTCTTCAATGTCTTGCTTTACTCATGCATTTCTATGAGTTCATCAATTAACAGCTCCTGATTGTGGGAATCCAGCACTGCTAGAACGCCATCACTATCCTGAATTTATTTGCCAGGTAAGATTGACAACTTCTTTAAAAAAATTACCAATTTCATCAGGCCCTGGCAATGATGGGGGAAAGACGAATTGATGAGATTTGAAAATCGCGTAAGTCGAGGTATTACTATAATGTACTTATAGATAAATTATATTTGATAGTCTAATAACTAACATCAAATGCTTGGATAACTAGTAAAATAGTTCTTTTGACTACTTTTAAAAATAAAAATATTTAAATATTTATAGCACACTTTCATAAGCTTCACTTGTATGTAACGGAATCTTTCAAATCAATTTTTATCCACTTTAAAAGGTCAGATTATTTCGAAATTTTGCTCACTTGTCCAGGCCCGATGGCAATACGATAATTTAATTATTTTGTTCCATTGTCCTGATCAGGATTAACAATTTCTCATTTTCAGATCCCATCTCGCATCTGGCGACTAATATCAGACCCCATTTCCAGATTTGGTGACTAATTCCAGATTTGGTGCGACTAAAAGATTAAGCTACAAATTAGTTCGAAAAACTATAAAAGGGTGTTCTTTAGTCTTTTAAACTATGATTTATTTACTATTATTTCACACCACGATCATGACCTTATATTCACTAAAAATCTCTTACCTCTTTTTTTACTATCACGACCATGACCTTTATCATTTGAACCTTTGTTTCAAAAGAATTGCACCAAGTTTAAGCCTTTTTTGAAACAATAAAGGTTTCAGACTCATATTTAGATTCCCTTAGTGACATTCAGTAAACTCAAATCAGATCAAGGTAATTGATTCCTTTTTACAGACATTTTTCTTTCTTCAATACCTACTTGGATACGTATTCTATAGGGGCATAAGATAAGAAGAAAATAAATATTTTTCAAAAGCGTACAAGGTCAGTTACTTGAACAGGATGTGGGGGGAACACTAATCGGATTGAGGTAATAAATCTGTATCATGGGATTTTTTATTAGAAAGAAAAAGCTTGATTATGTTTTCTGGGTGTCAATACTAATCTTGTGATTAATTAGTTACAAAATTAGGGTATTCACATTTCAATGGATTAATGCTGGATGTACACAAGAAAGGCGTTTAGGATAGAAATAAGGTTTATATAATTGGAAAAAAAGATTAAGTTTATATAATAAAATCTCAATGATTGGCTTAATGATAAATTATTGTTCCTATTTTTTTCTCTTGATTTTTAAAAATCTTCTAAATTAAAAATTAAATTAGTCTTATGAGATTTAAATAAAAATCTTTGTTTCTCTCTTTTTCATATTTGTTTTCCTTAAATTTGCTTTGAGACAAAAACTTGAAAAAGTTTGCAAAACATTCTTCTCTTAAAGTACTTATAGCTTCTTTTCACTTTTTATGAAGTGTTTTATATTATTCAGGTACCCATCCCCTTGCTTTGCTTAAAAAATGAAATTACTGCTCCTTGCGACAACTTTTTAAAAAAAAAAATGGAGATATGGGGAATTTTGTGTTGTTTTTGGATTTGCGTTTAGTACATTTTAAGAAAATATGCTAATATTAAGAGAAAAAGGAATTATTACTAAAATGCGAAAAAATGGTAAAAGTTTACGAAAAATAACATAAACGAGGCCCATTCTCTACCAAAAGTTCATGAACTAATTTTCAATTCTTCAATTCTGATGTGTTACTATGTTATTCCTTTTAGAAATAGAATAAGAGGATAAGAGATATTTTACAAAAACTAGAGCCCTTTATCTTAGTTATTATATCAAATTGCTTAAAAAAAGACAGTGATTATATTAACATAAGGGACTGTAAATTTTGTAATAAAACAGTAATTGATAAATCTAATTGTTAAACCACTTCTACTATTATACAGAACAAACACAAAAAATTTCAGCTAATTGCTTTCAAAACTTTTTTAGTAATCCTTGTCCCCATCTGAGCATTTTCAAAAACGCGCATTTTCAAACGAGTAAAAAGCGTTTTAATGCATGGCAAAGTAATGGCATCTGCCTTTGCTAAAACACTTGTAGTTTTTGTTCTAGTGAATGGAAAAAATTAAACTTGGTATTTTTATAAAGCTAATAAGATGACATATGAAATAAAATCATACAAAAAAATTGCCAATTTTTGGTAAAATTCACTATTTAAGGGTATTCCAATACCTTAAGAATTTTATCTAGAATAATTCTGTTATCCTGCTTGTTAGTTTGATTAATTATTATTTAATTTTGCTACTTATTAAATGTTTAAATAATATTCCAGAATAAGAACGTTTAAGCTCTCTTCGAGGAATTTCTATGAAAAGACATTTCCATTAATATTTAAAAGCATACACCAATCAATTATTTTACTTTTTATGCCTATTTATTCATTGTTTTGCAACACAACTAAAACATCATTAAGTACGTCCAAAAATAACTACACTTATTTTATTTAGATGGAGTTGTAATAGGTCGAAAATAGAATTATACATATATCTGAATATTTCAATGTTTAGAGTTGGAATCGGGTTAACATCAAAAAGCACGTTAGAGGAAATAAAATAAATTATAGTTTTTTAAAAAAGCAAAAACACGCTTTTATAGTGAATCGAACTAAAAAGTAAAAAAAAAAAAAACTCTTAATGTCAGAATAAAATGATTAACGAGAAAATTAATATCATTTGGGGGAAGGCGTGGGGTGCTCTATATTAATTGTTATAATTTCTTACTAGTTCTATTCCGAAATGCTGAGTTAGTATAAAAATGTAGTACAAAGCACCCAACACTGTTACCTCAATCATATTAATTTTCTCGTTAATCATTTTATTATTATATTAAGATTTTTTTTTTTTTTACTTTTTAGTTCTATTCTCTATAAAAGCGTGTTTTTTAGTTTCTTTTAACTATAATTCATTTTTCATTTTTTAGTTCGATCTACAATAAAAGCGTGTCTTTTAGTTTTTCGAACTATTATTTACTCCTTGTTGAATTTATCATTTGATATTTGGAGCCGGCAGAATGAAATTACTTATATAGCTGCTGGAATTAGTCTTGCTCTTCAATGGATATAAATTAACGGGTCTAAAAGGTATTTATACTCTCCACTTAGAGTCTCTGATCAGTCCCGTATCATTATATTTCAAAGATTCGTTCTATAGAAACAGGTCAAACTAATAAAAGTGTGTTAAGAAGAAATATTAAGTGTCAATCGTAAAATCACCTTTTAAACGTATTGCTATAATGTTAATTCGTATCATCGCTTCTAAACGTATTGCTTTATAAAAATAATAATAAATATTTAGCAGTTAGAACTTAAATTATTTTTTTCACATGCACGAGTCTTTTTTTTTTCTTTCCATTTTCACAAAAACTGGACAACTGTTTATATTATGGTAAAAAATTACTGACGCATCCACCTTTCCCTTTCTCACATAAAGAGAACACTTTTTTGTTTGTTTTATTTCTATTAACCACAAGTGCATTCGTTTTTAGGGTTGCACCTTAATCTTTTAGTCGCCAAATCTGGAAGTGGTATATGGATTCAGTGGCCTTGAAATCGTTATTCCTGATGTCCTGATCAGGACAATGGAACAAAATTATCAAATTATTGTATTGTCATCGATCCTTGACAAGTGGGAAACATTTCGAATTAATCTGATCTTTTAAAGTGGGTACAAATATCGAGTTCAAAGATTCCGTTACATACAAATGAAACTTATAAAAGTGTGTTAAAAACTGTTAAAAATTACTATAATTATTCTTCATAACATTCTTCATAACGTATGTAAATCAAATGAAGCCCATGTAGTCTAAAAATCACAGCAATACAAATAATACGAAAATACCCCTCCCCCCCAAAAAAAATGTAAAAACATTGGGGAAATATAATTGGGACTAATAAATGTATCACACTATATCAATGAGTAAATATAAATTTGCGATCTATGATACAAAATCACGAGTTTTTTGGAACTCCGAATAAAGTGCCAATAAGCAATTTTTTTTCCGACAAGTGATCGTCTAACGTAATTGTTGCATATTCTAATCTGTTGGTCGGAATTATACAACCAGTGACCACGCCTATCATACTTTTCTTGACCATTGTGTCCTTTTATAGCACTAAGACTGATGGGAAGTGTGCCAAAGCTCCCTAATAACTCTAAAGAACACACATGGGTAAGTTACAACAATTATATGTCATGCCCCAAAGATCAATATAGTTTCTGGCAATTTGCATCAAATAATAATAATGTTACTCACATTAAAATAACAGATGCTAAAAAGGTAATGCTACTTCCATTCTAACCCACTAAAAGACAAAAGGATTTTATTCTGTAGTAATTTTACACTTTTGTAAAGTAATTTTACAGTTGTTTTTCATCACTTTGTGACTGATCTATACGCATCCTTTCACTAACCCTCTTGGGAAATCTTTGGGGCTATTAAAAATATCAACCTTCTTCTAAGAAGAAGACGTGATATGTAAATTAAGTTTATTATATATAGTTCAGGTTCGCGAGTTTAGGGGTTAGAAAACTAAAAAGTTAGAAAGTTAGTTAACTAAAAGTGACAAGTGAGATACAAGGAAAAAAATACCAAAAAAGGCTAGAAAGTCCGTGTGAGAGATTAAAACAGGAAGGTGATATTGATAAAGAAATTGAAGGGATTGAGCCTTAATTAATAAGAAGACTGCCTACAGTCCAGGTATTAGTCACCTTCATATTATGTTTGATATTTAAAGTATTAAAGAGGTTAATTGGCAATTAGTTACATATGTTCCGTGTAAAGCCATATTGAGGTAAAAGTTTGATTATCATAAAGTGGTTAATTTATTAGATGTATTCCTCAAAAATGCGACTCTCGTCCCTTCCCTCTGTTGACTGATCGGGAACTTCCTAATTATTATCATTCATTGAATTTTTTTGAGTTAATTTAAAAGTTGAATAGATAATTTGAAAGTATCATGTCGAATCCCCTTTCACTTCCTCCACACCTTTAGCTGGATCACAAGGTAGACAGGGGGGCGGGTATTACAACTTTGCATAATATTCTTTTCTGTGCACTCTTTCTTTCCCAGTCACCAAAAAGCAAGAAATCGTGACCCCTCTCCATTTTCTCCTTATTCAACTAAACAACATTGGATACCCTCCAAATACAATTTCCCAAATAATAATTGTGGCGGTATCTAAAAAGTAAGCCAGTAACAGCCTCTGGACAAGAGTGATCACTTTTGTCTAGTGGTATGTTACAAGCTTACGAATCAGGAGGAACTGAGTCCAAACCTCCAATATAAAAATAAATAAATTAAACTAAGTTTAAGCTTTGAAGGTAAAATAATAATTATCAAATTAGCATTGAATAACTGTACTACTATTTATTTACCTTGTAATTTTGAGCCACAGTCAAGTGATGAAGACTACACCCGGGAACGAATACCTCACTCCCCAAACTTCCACATAAAAACTGAAGACTTAGGGTGTCGACTTATTTAATCTGCATTATCTTTTCTAATGTGCCTTATATCTTCTTCTTTAAGTGACTTCAGGGCTTGAACCCTCATGATAAAAGCAAAGCTGGCCACCAGTTAACATTTTTGTAGTCATGAGTTACTTAACTGCTTGAGGACCAAGGTCACTACCACTACTTAGTAGAATTGATCAGAAGGCTATACATTTAAAAGTTAAAATGAAATAATTTAATTCATAAATATATTAGTTAGTTAATTAATTTAGTTTTAGTTAAGTTATACAGTGATTTTGATATTAAGCTAAATAACATATCGAATAAACAAAGTTAGACTTGTTTCCCAAAATTAAAATATGTTTATTATATTAAATTAACTGATTAAAAACGCATTCAATGCAATAGCCAAGGAGTGTGTCCCAATACCCCCCCCCTAAAATATGTAAACGAAATATTTTTTCCATAAATATTTTTTCTTTCCTGTTTTAAAATAAATTAATAGTATGTTATAAATATTTTATATACAATTATTATTATTTGTTATATAGTGCAATAAAACACTGAACAATCCGCGGAAAAAATCTTTAAATGATACAAAAATTAAATGACTTTCCATTTCCTATACCAGTAATTTCAATTCTGCTTATAATATTCCCTGATGTTACATATGCCTTTTTTAAAAATTCTTTTAAAATATATACTATTCTCTCTTGAATAAAGTAACTTATAATAACGATACAAGCTAATATTTACAAATAATACATTTTATTAGCCAATTCGCGTAATTTGAAATTTAAAAATACAAGTAACCAAATGCAAAACAACTGAATTCATACATGTATCTTTTCAATCTCCTATTAAAATGCCTTTCCAGAAAAACAGGTAAAAATTCACCAAAATACAGCAAACAAACCGAGATCATTTATTTTGGGAATCGGTCAGTTTAGAGTGCATTCTTCAAAGTAAGAACAAAACGATTCTACTTAAAGCGAGGGAATCAAAATCCGCATGAATGACATTGCTCCAATTTGGTCGAAGGAAGGGCCGGGCTCACATCCTTGTCTGCAAGGGGTGGTTCCCCTGACCTGGATTCGGAACGATACGCCAGAAAGATACGCTCAGTGGTATGCACCTATTGTAACGGGAACTCTCTCTCGAAGTTTGCATACGAAATGAGACGTATTATTGGTTGGGAAGTGGATCAACAGGGATTGAAATGCGACGAATTAGCACTCCGTAATGTCTAATTGAAGCCAAGTATCATGTTTGGTGAGAAACTAATAGTCTCATTAGTGTTTGACGATAGTTCATACAAAAGGTTGACAGCTTTATAATTAAAACATAAAGGAAGAGCTCAGGGGAATAGCTTCATCATTTAGGTATTGCGTCTAAAAATACCTGTTCAGTTAAGATAAATGCAACTAAGAATGTTCTAATAAAGAGCTAAATTTTAATGAAGTCGTGCATATTTAAGGTATATTTACTACAAAAGTCAATTCATAATCTGGTTCTTCTCGCGCAGGGTGTGTCATAACCGCCGTCTAACTTTTTTCAACGCTCCTTCTAAATCTTTCTTGGAAAATGGATAGTTTCTCGTGTAGCTGACTTTAAAGTCATATCCTTTGAGAGGTTTTAGCTTGTAAGCGAATTCTAAATATATATTTTTGGATACCGCCTCTCTGGGTATGTCATACCCTGCGCGTGAATCACCGTTACAGTTCTGAATGCATGAGCACGTTTTAAATCTTCCTTATGCTATGGCGTATTATGTACAAATGTCACCCACTAGAATTGAAAAAAATTAAAGCAATGTTTATGCATTATATGCTCTATTATTATTTCCAGCTAATTCTATGCTTATAATGATACTCAAGCATTCTCTAAAGTTAGAAAAATAATTGCTATAGCATGATATAATTTTGTAATACATTTCTTCAATACATACCACATTTATAAAAAATATTTTGAATATGAAACATTTACACACAATGTGAAATAATAAACAAAATAGTAGCCATATATTATTTTTTAAAAAAATATAAAACTGATTATCTTTAATTTTTTAAAAAGTATTAAAAAAAGACACTTCATATGAATTTCATTTGTCATTTTGTACGTTTTTTTTCATGCACATGTATGCATCGAAAAAGCCGTGCAACGCGGCATGAAAGCTAGTTGTATTATAATGAAAAAATATGATATTTAAGTAATTTAATAGATACAGTATTTTTATAGATATAGTACAACAGTATTTTCGGATGAAGAATTTCTCTTCGCGGTTATGATGAGGAACAACCAAATGATGAAAACTATAACAGCAATTATAATTCCTCCACTGAAATCGATCTAGATTCAGATGAAGGAGACAATGTTGAAAATGAATGTTTTATATGTAGAGACACAAAAAGATTTGGGAAGAACGTAATTTTAAAGGAGACAACTGGTACACATCTTATCCACTCTCAGATAAACTTTTGGGGGAAAAAACTATAGCTGGAAAAATAAGAGAAAATAAAAAATAAATTCGAAAATTTTTTAATTTAAAGAATAAAGAAGTTTACTCCTATATGTTTAGTTTTAAAACGATACAGATTTTAAAAAAAATTAAGGTCCAGTAAAAACATCGCACTCACTCACGACGAGATTAAAGGAGTGTATAAACAATTTACTGAATGCCCTTATAAAAAGAACAGAAAAACTAAAGTAAAATATGAAATAATGAAAAATGTAATAAACACATATTGTATTTCCTACTTTTCTTCCTTTTATATCTTTATATACAAATTTCGGTAAAAACAGAATGTAAACACCGTTGGGTATGAGATACTTTGCGCGAGAACTTTTGGTCGTTTTTTTCGCTCGAGGGATACCGGGATAATGGAGAAGAAACATTTAAAAGATGTCACTACGGGCGAAATATTTAAAAGGTTTAGATATAGATAATTGTGTTTTTCAGATTTGTTTATTAAATTATATAAAAGAGCTAAAATTATGAAGGAAAAAACTATATCAAAATGGATAAAACCAGGTGAAAATTTATTAAAAAAAAATTACAAGAAAGCAATTTATTTTAAACAAAATGTTGTGGCCGATGTAATCTAATGGTAATGATCACGAAATCGTGTGTGGGGGAGGGGAGTAGCCCATTGGTCAAGGTATCGGATCGTAGCTGGCATGTCATGCGTTCGAGCCCAGTACCACTAAAGAACCCGCCGTGTAGGGGAGCGATGCACGTTCAATCTGTCGAGAGCTCAAACGTCCTCCCGTTGGTGTGGTGTGGTAGTTAGGAGAGGGGGTGCCAGCTCAGTTGTCATCCTCGTCACTTGACCACGGTTCAAAATTACGAGGTCCGTCCTTAAAAGCCCTCGAGTATACATGAACAGTGCGACGTTAATATTCACTCACTCACGAGTTCGTGGACTGCTTTGTCGAGTCATGGACTTGAAAACAAATGATACCAAAGAGTCGCAGTATAGAAGGGGTGATACATGTTAAATCAAAGTCCTCCTGTTGACGAGGTGTGGATCACATATCACTGTCATCACTTGACAATGGGTCAAAATTACGAAAATGTTGCCAATAGCCCTTGAGTTTCTTCATAGAACGATTTAAATTAATTTCAAATTAAATTTGAACAAAATGTTAGCAAACGGAGCAATTATGTATAATATATTACATTTATGTATTATATTACTTTCTCTTCAAATGACTTAAAAGGATAAGAGATATCTAAATCTTTATAAAAATAGAATATTTATCATAGTTAATATATGAAATCATTTATTCAATTTATATATTTGTAGAAGTTGTAAATTTTGTAATAATGCTGTGATTTTAAAAAAAAATACACTAGAATGATCTTAATATTACTCAAATCATACACTAGAAATATCAATTAACTTTCATAACAATTTTTGCAATACATATTTCTTTTTCAAATTTACTCGTAGAACGCGTTTTAAAACCGCAAACTTCACGCTGGAAATGGCATCCTCTCTTTCTAAAGCAGTAATGGATAATGGAAAATAAAAACTGGGTATTTTTTTACACCTAAAAAAATTTACCTGTATAATGAAATAATTTTTGAGAAAATACGCGATTTAAGGTGGCACAAGTTTCAATTAAGAAAAAATTAAGCCCCAGTGTTTCTTTCGGTATGGTAAGCTTCATGAGTAAAATATAGGTATAAACGTGCTCTAGGGAATCAATGTTTCCATTTATTTTAAAAATTATTATCCCCACAGAGAAAAAAGTTATTTTCTTCTTAAAATTAAAGAAAAGAGTATCTAATTTGCAAGCAATATAAAAAGCATCAAAGATTTTAAAACGAAAAAAAGAAAGCCACATGTCCATTATAGCAAACAATACATTTTTTTTATTATTATTATTGAAGAATGATTTAAACGCAAAAAATAAAAAAATAAATCATGAAACAGATTTTTTAACAGAAAACTGATAAAAAATTATTAATCATTTAAAGTAGCGCGTGACCACGAAATTCATAGTAGATATCGTTAACCTGATTTCACAAAAGAATTTACTCTACTAATGACCTTCGTGTGAATAAGGATGGTTATGGGCACGTTAAGTTTGAGTGGACCTCAAAGAGTTCCTTAGAAAAGGGAATTCTTTAACATCTGATTGAGGCTCTAAAATATGAGTTACAATGCCAATAACTCTCGTGAAGCTGTAGTTACGTTACATCATGCTAACTGAATAACATTTACTGCGGTGGTGCAAATCAGTGGCTGATTGATAATTTAATAACATCACTCTTTGAATCAGCACCTGGGCTATTTGCATTGTATTTAGTATGTGCTTATATCATATTAAAAATATTCGTAACTTATCGAGTTAATTAAAAGTTTAGTCATTTTTTTGGCAAATATGTTTTAATTACTTTTAGTGAAAAGAGTAGGATGCAAGATTACAAGTCGCCTTCACGGTTCAACATTACGAGGTCCATTGCCAATAGCCCTAGTGCTGCTTCCTACTACTTATAAATGACCAGTCAATCGGAAGCATTGGTGACATTTCGTAGTTTTGAACTACAGGAACGTGACGAGGAAGTCAACTTTCATATTACGGACGTTTTGTCAGCTCGATGGCCGAGTAATGTACCGATGTACCGATTCGTAAGCTCAAGGTTACGTGTTCGAGCTCGGTTTGAATCGATAGATTTTCTGGGTGTGAAATTCATAGGCTCGCATGTCATATGATTATGTGGTATGTAAAAGATCCCTTGGGAGTATCAATTTGGCTCTGGTGCTCCCGGCAAAATTAAAACACAGCGATACTTAGCACCGTACGAGATCTTGATTTAAAGTTAATTCAAGCGTCAAAATTTGGTAGCGATAGACGCCTCCAGATGGTGCTACCATGAAATTGGCTTTCACATTTGGGGAATCGCTGTGTCTGAAAAGGAACAGTTGTCAACATGCAACCCATTGGGGAAAAAAACTTTCAGACTTACCCTTGATCATCGATAGATTTAATTTGCATCAACTCCTCTGCATTAGCGGGTTTTAAGAGGAATCAGGACTCGAACACATGAGTCGACAGAAAGAACGCCAGCCACGAGTTCGCAACCATGAGTACTCAATTATAACTTGTACGCATGTCTTTTTGGGTAAATTCTTTTTTCTTAAAACAAAAAAAAATTATTTTTAAAAAACTAAAATTACCTTTTTATAGTTAATCGAAAAAGTTGTAACTTAATCTTTTCGTCGCCAAATCTGAAATCTGTCGCTAAATCTGAAAATGATATCTGAAAATTTAGAAATGTTAATCCTGATGATCCTGATCAAGATAATGGAACAAAATTATAAAATTATTTTACTGTCATTGGTCCTGAACAAATGAGCAAATTTTCGAATTAATCTGACCCTTTGAAGTGGCTAAAAGTTGAGGTCAAAGATTTCGTTACGTACAAGTGAAGCTTATAAAAGAGTGTTAAAAAGTATCGTGTCTGTCATTTGAATTTAAATAAGATTCTTTTCCCTAGATTGATAGCATTTTACAGTTTCGTTTTTTGATTGTGTGTCTGTTGATAATTATTTATATAGCATATTCGATTTTCAAACAATATATATAAACACTGTTAAGTAGTCATGTCTAGGAAATTTATTTTATATTAGAATTTTAATTTCAACTATCAGGACTTTAATGGAGTAAATTGAGATTCCCACAATGAACTCAAAGGAAATTTTAAACAATATCGAAAAACAGAAGCAAATTTCCATATTTATTTTCAAACTTTTAGATTTTAGCTTACCGATTTACTAATTTAACTAATTTTTTTTTGTTATTGTACTAAAAGTAAAGAAAAATTCATTTTCAAAGAATTTTTTTCTACGAAATTTATTTTATATGAAAATTTTAATTTCAGCTATCAGGACTTTAATGGAGTAAATTGAGATTCCCACAATGAACTCAAAGGAAATTTTAAACAATATCGAAAAACAGAAGCAAATTTCCATATTTATTATCAAACTTTTAGATTTTAGCTTACCGATTTACTAATTTAACTATTTTTTTTTTATTATTGTACTAAAAGTAAAGAAAAATTCATTTTCAAAGAATATTAAACATTAATTGTTGTTTGATGAAACATTCAGCAACATTTTGATAGCTGATATTGATTTCATAGAACTTTATTATACAGATAAAAAAAACTTCCTCACTCGTACTTTTAGTATTTATTATCTTGAACTGTAATACATTATGTTGCATTTACCGTAAAATTCGGCGTATAACGCACACCTATTCTATCAATAGCCGAGTTTTTTTTAAAAAAACATGTTTGGTATATTCGTCGTATTTCTTTTTACGAAGAAACCTAAAATGTACCTGTTTTGAAGTCATTTATTCGAGGTATTATTCTAAGCTCTTAAAAAATAGTATACTTCTAGAAGAACTTTAAAAATAGTATACTTCTTTAATTTCCTTAAATATATATATATGCCATTTCTTTTAAATAAACTACATTTCGATCTATACAGAAGTTATTTTCTTTATGATCAAAACTTTTTCCTTTTTAAAGCCTTTATTTTTATACCCTGGGTATGACGGGCTTCCGTAAATTTCGATCTTATTTTTTTGCGTTAAAAGTGACCGCTATGCACCTGATTTTAAGGGCACTTGCTTCATTTTGCTTATTATATTTAAGGTTAGATAACGACATCGTTATACTTTAACATAATGCCAGAACAAAAAAAATGTGCAAATGAAGGAAGATTGAAGCGAGCATCATGATCTCTCACTCATGACATCATGATTTACTTCTTTATTGTAAAAATGCAAGACGCTTTCCTATCAAAAAAGTAATCTATAAAAGAATTTCTTTTCTTCGTTTATTTTGTAATCAACTTCAATTTATAGATTAATAAATTCTAGTTAGATATTTCTTATAGTAAGTAAATCATTCTGGAAAAAGCATTTTAATTCTTATTTAAGAATCATTCACGCTGAAATTTTTCATAAAATGATTCAGATTTCAGTTTTATAAACGCATAATATTAGTTTACAAGGCTGATGATAAAAGAGAATTAAAATGTTTAAATTTCTAATGAAAGAAAAACAGTTTTT
Organism: Trichonephila clavata; assembly: GCA_019973975.1. Classification (NCBI taxonomy): domain Eukaryota; kingdom Metazoa; phylum Arthropoda; class Arachnida; order Araneae; family Nephilidae; genus Trichonephila; species Trichonephila clavata. Next base: position 46,853 of record BMAO01004548.1, read on the forward strand.
GTAGATATATCTTGGGGGAGGGGGAGAGGCCAAGTAAAAGATTTCTAACATACATGAATTCAAATCAGAATTTAGAAGCTACGTTTTTGAAAATAATTCATTAATAAATTATGGTAAAATATGAAATAAAAGCTCAATCCTTTCGCTTTAACCCATTATGTCATAAGTTAAGCAAAAAGCTATGTATATAATATATATAGATATATATACACATATATCATCCATTTTCATACTATGACATTTTTGTAAATCACAGTATCATCCTCAATAATTACAGGAAAACAGATAGGCATCATTTGCTTATCTCAGAATTGTTGCATACGTATTGCTAATTTGAAGCTGATGATTCATTCAACTTGTTTCTTAAATAAGCCAATGATACATCAAATACGTTTGGGAGAAGGAAATACTTTTACTTTTAGCCTACCTTTTTCTTTCAGAATGCAATAGTAGACATCATTCATTCAAGAAATGCTGATAATATGTGAAAGATTCACTGAGCCAACCAGGATTTGCAAGGCATTTCTTATCAAGTCAGGGCTTTGGTTTCTAGATTCATGTGGCAGAAGAAAAAAAGGCTTAACCTTACTTACCTATTTTTGACTTAGATTTGTAAACATTCAACTCGTATATATATCAGTTTTAAGAAATAGTATTTGCTGCTTTAAGTGATAAGAAGGCGTTGTTTGTTTTCGTATATTCCTTTCTAGATCTTCTATTAATGAAATGGTGGATTCATTCTGAGGTGTATTTTTTGGTATTATAGGATAAATTTGTGGGGTAACCCTCTGTATTTTATTATAAAATTTATAACTACGCATACAAAATAGATATTTTTTTTTACTTTAATCATGAAAGCAAAACCATAGAAATAATGATAAAATATCCGCTTACATTAGAGGAAAAACTTAAAAGCATCAGCCGACAGAAACTCTGAAAATCTATAACATAGATCCTACATAACAAACATATAGCAAAAGGCGTATATATGTACACGAGATTTGAATTAAGAATAAGCTGCTTAAGAAAAATTAATTTTTTGCCTTATAACAGAGTTTTTTAAACTGTGGGGTGTGATAACTCTACGAGGGTGGCACGATCATATTAAAAAGTCAAAAACAAAGTATTGCTTAAAAAATTATTAATTTAGTGGAAGTAAACGAACGAAATACATTCTGACATAATAAAAATAAAATACACATTTAAACTGATATAATACACTTAAAAATATAATAGTACTGCCCAATATGTATTTTATAATTAATTTCACAATACTAAATTAAGAACAGTTTTAATAATTCCTAGTGACCCATGGGCTTGTATATAAATTATGTACAAAAATTAACACTTATCTTGATATTTTGTACGGTTTATAATTAATCCCTCAACTGCCGATTAAAAGTTACGCGATTCCCTCCCAATGCCATCGTTTTCCATGTAGATACGCTTAGATGATTTATTGAAGGGAGAGGAAGGGGGGGGAGGAATAAATAGACAAATCCTCTGAAATGACTAAATCCCTTGCAGACACTGTCTATTTCCTTTTATTGTATTCCAAAGCCTTTGGAATAATCATATGGATAACAGTGCACAGGAAAAATCGTACTTCAGAAAGACGTATATATACGGTGAACGCTTTGGCTGAGCGAGACGTTTATCTACGCCGGTGGCACTTATAGGGGTTAAAGTCATATTATAGCTTTAGCGTCAAAGTATAGTACTATGTAAAGTGAGTGAGAGAATATTATTGTCGCACTGAATTATCAACACGAGGGCTTTTGGCGACGGTCCGCGTAATTTTGAGCCATGGTCAAGTGACGCGGATGACACCTGAGCTGGAACCCCCTCTCCTAACTACCACACCGCACCACGGGAGGACGTTTGAGCTCTCGACAGATTTAACGTGCATCGCTCCCCTACACGGCGGGTCTTTAGCGGTACTAGGATCGAACTCATGACATGCTAGCCATGATCCGATGCCTAGACCACTCAGCCACCGCGGCCGTCATAGTATTATGTAATTCACTACATTGTTATTATTTGGAGATGAGGGGGGAGAGGGTACGATGAAAATTATGATTGAATATTGGGTCGCAAGCATTAAAAGTTTGAGAAGCACTGCCTTATAACAATTTAAGTTTCTTGTGCCAAAATAAAATAAAAATAATAATATCTCCTTTCCTTTTTGAATTTAGAAAATTATTCTGACTCTATCATACATTTTTTAAAGCATTCCTAAAAATCTTTTGAGAGAGTTCTTTCAGCTGCCTTTTCATATTCTCTGCACTTTTTTTCGCAAAATGTCTGAAATACGCTGTTCTTTTTATTCCTTTTTTAAGCCATCAAATAAAGTAAAACCACGAAACAAATAAAGTGGATGGTTAAGTTCAGTAAAATTAAAGCTAATGAGATATTTTCTTACAAATAGGACCAATGTGCGTGGACATTATCATAAAGCAAAATCTCTTTTCATCCCAGTTCTTGCGACGACAAGGTTTTTTAGCTAATTTTAATTTCATAGCCCATATTTTTTCTTATATTATAAGCTGCAAATAATTTGCCTGGGAAGTCCTTCATTTACAAGCCTACTTCTTGCCGTTTACAAGAATGATTTGATGGATACGCTTGACGTTTTGGTGAAAGCATATAGCCAACCTCTGCGAGAATCATCGTCAAAACACGTGCGGTCTTGTCGAAAATGGTTATCCCATTCAAACTCTTGTGGTTTTTATTGTCTCGATTCTATATGCATCATTTAACATCTGAAGAGTCTTAGAAGGTGATTTCCGTTGCAAAACACGAAATGTAATTACTATACGCGTTACTCGCGTAATGTAACATTTAAAAATTCGACAATAAAAAATGTCTTAACACTTGGTGTATTCAAGATAATGACTAGTAAATAACTAATTGCTTATCTCAATGCCTTTGGGTAGATCAAGCTGACTAACATTGCAACTGCAGCATCATATAAAAATCTATGACGGGAACTTTTTAATGGTGTGCATGTGTGTGTGTTTGCCGGCGTGGTGTGTACGTGTGCAATTCTATGTTTCGACCTGTTTTAGAAATATTTTCTTCAAATAACTAAATGATTTAATAATTAATGCTCAAAATCTTTTTGACTTCTTTAAATTTTATTTATACTTAATAAGATATTAGACATTATAAAGATGCCTTTTACGATGGACTTTTTTTTAGAATCAAATAACATTTTAACAACAAGTAATATAAAAAAAATTAAGCCAATTCCTACTCAGATCAACAAAGAAATTTTTATTTTAGTTACTTTTTATTAAATAGTTACAATTAATATAAATATGTATATACATATGACAGAATCACAATATTAAGTAACAAAATAGAAAGCGATTTTCCATTTTCCTTCATAATTAAATTTAATTATTCTAATAAATAGTACAGTAAAAAAGAAAACACATTTTCAGAAATTAGGACATCCCAAGTGGAAATCGAACCCCCGGCCTTTCCATTAGATGTCCAACGTGCTATCTATTGCGCTACAGGGAAACCAAGAACAACTTTTTTTTCTATATAATGCTGTTAGACTATTATTTTTGTGTATGTTACTATTTATTCATTTTTTTAATTTAATTAATGAATTAATAATTGAAAAAAATTGTATTAACATCAAGTGTCCTTCACTACAAGTTTAAAAAATGAACTTAAGTGGGTGAATGGAAAATATTTTACTAACGATTGGAAATTCGAACAATAATATATATATATAGAGAGAGAGAGAGAGAAATTTTGATTATATATATATATATATAATAAAAGAGTGAATTAATAGTAGAAATTTAAAAATACGTTTGAACAACCCTAACGCAACTCATTGAGTAATGAGTAATAAATTGCTTTTAATAAATTGCTTCCAATTTATTAAAAAAGCAATATTTGCTAGGTTTATGATAAAAATTTATGTTTCAACTTTAGTAGAAACATTTACTTTTTTTTCACTACATATATCCCATTAATTCAACATTTGCATAACTTTTAATAAAAATTAAGCTTTAACTTAAAAGGTTTCTACAATTTACACTCAACCCTCTGTCTTCTAGCACGAAATCCTTAAGAATTATGAAACTTGAAAGAATCCTATATAACTCAATACTACTAAGATCATTGCAAAAATATCTAAGACTTCAATTTGAATCAGCAGTTAAATAAATACCATAACCATGCATTTTTTTCAAATATGAAAGTGAAAGAATTAAAACAATGTAAGTAAAATTATAATAAAATTAAGTAAAAGTAAAAATTAAATTTAATAAAATGAAAAATTATAAAACAAAAGCCTTATGTTTTTTTTTTCTTTTAGTATAGCAAACGTTTTCTTTTTTGTATGAATTTAAAATTTACAGATAAACAAACGATACCAGCTTTGTTATCTTCTGAGAAAATAAAATGCAAAAAGTATGCATATCTTCTCTTTGGAATCTTGACGCTTATCTCATTTTTCCATGATATCATTTCATGATAAGCTATAGCAGGGGTCGGCAACCTATGGCACGCGTGCCACATGTGGCCCGCAATACAGTTCTCAATGGCACTATACGCTAATCTGCAAATTTGTCAATATTTGAGTGGATGAAGTTTTGATAAATTTAAAATGGTCCTTATTTGACAAACATCTTCAGAATTACGGACCTTTGCGGAATTACGAAAAAAATCTGAAAGATAACTTCAAAAATAAATTTACAGCTATTTTGTAAATTATTGAATGTCATAGCTGAGCAGATTGAAAAGTGAAGGGAGAAAAACTGCATATACTCTACTTTTCGCTTTTGGTTTTACATATCTAAATAGAAAATCTTTCCTCACATGAAAAATATTTCGAGTCCGCAAAGATAACTATAACAACTGAATGCTCAGTATCGTGTCAAATTTAAAATCACAAATTATACCTTTGATTTAGCGATATGATGGTAGAATGATGCAAACACTATATTTACCATTGATAACAAGGCATGATTTATTTATGATTAATTTTTCATTTACTTGTATTAATTTAAAATATTCCTCATTAATTTAACAATTAACATCATTTTATAAATATTCGATATATATTAAAATTACATTCAAATAACAGTTTTTAAATGTGAGTTTGATTTTTGTCGCAAAAAACTTGCAGTAACTTTTAAGAGCATCAAATCTGTGCTGACCATGAATTGTCAAATGATTAGAGTAAAAACCCAAACTAAAGAATAAATTAAAAATAGTAGAATTAGGACTCTTCTGTTTGTGATTGTTTTTTTTACCGATATACGCCTATTTTTTATTAACAAATACCAACAAAGTCTAGGAAAACATGTATTCAAAAAACGAAAAAAAAAAGAAAATCTAACATTAAAAATAGTAAAAAAGAGAGAATAGAAAAATCTTGTTTTGACTTGAAGGAAAATTCTAAAAAAGACGAGGAATAGAACCATCGTGAAAAATAACAAAAAAGGCTGGGTACTTCCGGAACATCCGATATACTAAATTCGAATCGTTGAACTGAAATAAGCGGGTCGGCCACACCCTATCGTTCGACCTTTTTATTGTTTCGTTATCACTTTCGGTACGAAAGGCTTTGGAATAATTTAAAATAAAATAATTCATCCGTCAAGATTATACACAGAATGACATTTTCAAGGATGGCAACTTAATCCAGAAAGCGTTCATAAATACCAATCCGTTAATTGCGGTTCTTTTTTTTTGTGCTTATTTCTATAATTGAATTTTATTCTTGATAAAGTTAACTTTATAATTTTCTATGCTGTATTAATAAAATTAAAACTCAGCATCGCTTCAACTCATTAAAACTCAGCACTGCTGAAGTTCTTAAAAGGAAGTAATTCAAATTATTCTATACGATTAGTATTTCCCAGAATCAGAATTCGAACCGTCATTGACACTTTCACCCCCCCCCCATGTCACAAAACACCTAACTTTAACACAGTGATTATTTAGTACTCACTATTGTACTGCACAACGATTCTTCAATTAAACGATTCAAATAATAATTAAACAAAAACACTACTTCAACAATGCACAGTATATACACATTGAACTTTTCACTAAATCCATTCAATTTCCCTTATATACACAGCACTATACGTCAGCTGTATAGCTACAGATATACTGCTATAAGCATATCGGTGACGCGAACGCACGAGATTTTTCACCCATCCAGAAAATGTCTAAGGCGCAATTTTTTTTAAAAAAAATTATGAATTATACTCTTAAAAAAGTCTGGATCATTTGGTTACTTTATAGAAATAAAGTCCCCAAATCACGAAACGCCTAACTTTAACTCAGTGATTCTCAACGACTGTGCCACGGCACTTAAGTGTGCTGCCAAATTCGTGAAATGTGCCACCAAATTTTTTAAAAATTATTAATTATACTCTGAGAAAAAAAGTTAATTTCTATAAAATGACCAAATGATTTAAAGTCCCCCAAGTCACGAAATGCCTAACTTTAACTCAGTGATTCTCAACGACTGTGCCACCAATTTTTTTAAAAATTATTAATTATACTCTAAGAAAAAAAATAAAGTCTGGATCATTTGGTCATTTTATAGAAACAAGTTATTCATAAAATTGTTATTTACCATTTGTCAACACTAGATGATTGACTATTCACAACACTATTTGACACATCGACTGGGTGTCGTAGTTGGTTTGTCGCTGGCCTTCTGCGCCCAAGGTTGCGGGTTCGACCCTAGCCCCAGTCGGTGGATTTTCGTGATGCAGAAAATCAACAGCGGCCATGTCGTATGATTAAGCGGCATGTAAAAAAACCCCTTCTAGTGCCCGTTTGGCTTGGGAGCTCTCGGCAAAATTAAATTCCTTATCTAAATTTTGCATCGTCAGAGCTCAGGTGCCTCCATCTGGGGAGGAAGCTGGGAGTTAAAATTACTTGCGCAATTGATATAGACTATACGGTGCCGCACTAAAAAGTGATACCAGTTCCTGGGGAATGAACTAGGTTTGCAAAGGTTTCCTAATACGAAGCCCTATTAGGAAAAAAAACACTAGAGGAGAGAGTTATATTCATACTTCTCAAATTTAGATGAAAAATGTGATTGGGTAATCCATTCGTGATAACGGATACATTTGTATATGAACCAACTATGAATGAAGAGGAAGAACTAATTTCGCTGAGTAATAATCGAGATTTAATTTCGACACATTTAGAAGATTCAATTAACTCATTTCGGATTAAAATTAGAGGCGATTATCCCATAATAGCCAAAAAAAGCTTTAAAAAAATTGTTACTGCTTTCTACATCTTATTTGTGTGAATTTTGAGTAAAAATATGAAAATAAAAAAAAAAGATTGAAACTTTTAAATGTAGTTGACGAAACAAGAGTAGCATTATCATTTTTATGACCCAATATAAACGAAATAGCCAAAAAATCATCAAGCTCAAATTTTGCATTGAATGTGTACTCTGATAATTAATTTGTAATTAGTTTCTCAATAAACATTTCTTTGTCTTTGTCGAACACATTATTTTGTTTAACAATGATAATAATTATCATAAACTATTCGACATAGTGTATTATCGATAAGTAAAATTCTTTTAAACTTGTTTTATTGTTAGTGTACCATCAAATTTTGGAATTGTTAAAAGTGTACCGCTACAAAAATAAGGTTGAGAATCACTGCTTTAGCCACTGAACTACAGTGGTTTTTATATGTTTGCAATACAATAAAACGATACACGTAATAGTGGATTTAACTAATGTTTCACGTGACTTATAATTTATTTATTTTTCTCCCTCCACGCGAATTTCTTGTTATATTATTTAATTAAATAAGTTATTAATAACACTTTTTAAACTTATATTTGAATAAGAAATGCGAATGGGAAAAAGAAGAAAATATCTTTTAAAAAAGACACTTCTAGTTCAAAAAATAATGAAAAATAAAACTTTTTTTATTAATTTTATTAAGATAAAAATTAGGCAATAGCTACATTTAACTGAATGAATGTCAATGTTTCGGGGGAAAAAATCATTCATTTTAAGATAAAATTTAATTTTAGTTATTTTTTGATGTCGTCACCAAAGCAAGAGGAGGATGACTGGTGACGGGACCTTGTAATTTTAAATCTCAATCCAGTGAGGAGGACGACACTTAATACTTCCACCCCATGCCAATGAGAGGACGTTAAGCCTCAATAGATTTAACGTGCCTCAGTCCCTATTCATTGCTTGCTTTAGTGGAACTAAGACTTGAATGGAAGACTCGAAAGGAAAAAATGGCTAAGTACAAGTTAACGACTATTATCACTTTGCTACCATTGATCACTACTAAGTTCCAAATGAACCAGGTTAAAGGGGAATCAATTGCCACTGATTACCAAGATATAGATTTATAGACGATTATTAATATAAACAAGTAATATAAAAAAATTTAAGTCAATTCCTACTTAGATCAACAAAAAAAAAATTATTTTAGTTACTTTTTAATAAATAGTTACATTTAAAATAAATCTGTCTATACATATGACAGAATCACAACATTTAATGGCAATTAATTTTTATTAATTATCATTAAAGTATCGTATTGTTATCCAAAACAATCGTGTATATAAAATTTCAATTCAACTGAAGGCTTTGAAACGTGAGAGAAAAAAAAATCTTTTAAAGTTTTGACCCAAATCGCTAAAAATGAAGCCAACGTGGCTGTATCTGTAATTCTTTAAATAATTAATTTCACTCAATTAATTTTAATTAAATTATCGTATTGTCACCCAAAACAATACTGTACAGAAAATTTCAGCTCAAATGAGCGCTTTAAAATGTGAGGGGGATAAAACCTTTTCAAGTTTTGACATAAGTCGCCAAAATGGTCGCTAAGTCGCCAAAAATGATGGAAACGTGGCTGTATTTGTAATTCTTTGAATAATTAGTTTTAATCAATTAATTTTTATTAATTATTATTAAATTACTAAATTGTCATCCAAAAAAATTGTGAAAATAAAAATTCAGCTCAATTGAGGGCTTTAAAATGTATTTTATGAATGATTGAAAATTTGAACAAGATAAATATATACAGAGAGTGAACTAATAGAGTAGGAATTGAATGAGTAATAGCTAAATCTGACACAGATATGCCAATAGTTTGGCTTCATAACCCTAGTAACCATGGTTACTTAGTGGTAATAGTCACGAGCTCGTGGTTTACGTTGTCAAGTCGAGATTGGATACCACTGAGTGAGTGAGTGAATATTTACGTTGCACTATCCAACTACACAAGGGCTTTTGGCGACGGAACTCGTAATTTTGAACCAAGGTCAAGTGACAACCCCTCTTTTAACTGGCACACCACACACAAGGGAGGACATTTGAGCCTCGACATATTTAGCGCGCATCAGCTTCCTCCACAAGGCAGGTCTTTTGTGGAAATAGGCTCATGACACGCTGGTCAAGAATCCGTAACCTTGACCACTAGGCTACCGTGGCCACTTTGATACCACTGAAGATCCATCGTGTAGAGGAGCTGATGCCCGTTGAATCTACCTTGGCTCAAAGTCCTCACGTTGGCGTGGTGTGGAAGGTCAAAATTATGAGGTCTGTCGTCAATAGTCCGCTCTTTGTTTTAGAGTGTAACTTTAATAAACATTGATTCGATCAAGATAAACCTACAACCTTATTAAGGGAAGATTCAATTTAATTTTTAATGTTTTGTAGCCAATTCCCATACATGAAAAGTGTCTGTAGTATAATATATTCTGCTTAGTTTTATTTAGAAAGGCATTTAATGCTTTGTGATAGTTCAACAAAACACTGATGCCTTGCTCCTCGGAAAGAAAAACTATTCGTTTTGACCTCATTTTTGCTTTTGTACTATGCCTTTTATCTGACATTAAATTTTATTAATATTGTAATCTGAGTGGGAGTCTTAACGTCGCAAAGTGTTATTAATATTGAAAGTCATTTATAACTTCGTGCTTCCAATATGACAGGAATATAACGCAACTTTAATGATTGAAAAAGCGCAGCTTTTCCTTTTCAGATTGAGCTATTTTTGTTACACTAGTTCTGTTTGAATAATTACATTAAAAGAGTGTGAAGGTACTCATTCTGAAAACATAATTATTTTTCATTAATTAGAAAGAATTACCATACTAATATAAAACTCATCATAGTTCAGTGTAAAGAAACCCAAATATTTCAACTTTTATTCCCTAATATTAATTACAGTAATTTATTTTCGCTTGTAAATAAGTCAGTCTACAAATAGGAACGAATTTCCATTAAATGGACTTTCAGCAATTTATTAGCTCGCTAAGCGTTCGAGTTTCTAAGTTTGCGAGTGTACAAAAATGTCAAAGAACTTCCGTAAATTGAACCGTTATTTGTCTACCATTTTTACTGACACGTCGGTTCCGCTGGAAGCATTTGTAAAGCGTTGCTATTCCAGTGCTTTTTTTTCGCGTTAGGGAACTATAGAATTCCATATCCCGCTGTATATTACTAGTGAGGAAATGTGATTGTTGTTTACAATGAATTACGGCAATTCATTTAATAGTATTTATAATATTTCTGTACAATTTTTGTCTCGCTTCTTCTTGTGGTTTAAAAATTATTCTCTGAGTGTGTTTCAGTTGAAATACACTCAAGGACAAAAAAATTAGCGCACCAAGAAATAATTGCGAGATTGTAAAGAAACTTAACATGAAGGTACATGTCTGGGAGATATGCAAATGATTAGAAATGCAGCGTGATTGCACATTACGTATAGCAGGTAGAGAGCGTTTAATGTCGTTCTCCGTGGAGTATAAAACAGGTAACCAAAGCTTGTTTTTGTGTGCTGAATCGTTTAGAAAGGAAACGCTGAGGTAGACATGCCATTACGCCGTTTTCGAAGACAATATGAGCAGCTGTCGCAGTTTGAGAGGGGGAGAATCATCGGCATGATGGAACTTGGGTGGTCAGCTAGGCGAGTAGCTCGTCAATTAGGCCGCTCTGAGTGTGTTGTGAGGAGGTGTTGGGACCAGTGGATCCGAGAGATGTCATTTACTCGAAGACCAGGCTCAGGATGCCCTCGACAGACAAGTCGTCGAGAAGACAGCCACATCGTAAGAAATACTCGCGTACAGTCAACTGCCTCATCGGCCGCCATCCAAGCACAGGTAATACCTTCACTAGGGCCCCTGTGTCTTCTCGATCCATACGAAGGCGCCTGACTGAAGGAGATTTGGGAGTGCGGCGCCCATTTCGTGTAATGCCCCTGATGCCCACCCATCGATGCCTCCGTTTGGAGTGGTTCCGAGCACAAGGAAACTGGACTGCAGCGGAATTGAACCAGGTTGTCTTCAGCGACGAATCCAGATTCAATCTCAGCAGTGCTGACAATCGTGTTCGTGTGTGGAGACCCCGTGGTGAACGCCTCAATCTTACCTTTGCTTTACAGCGACAAACCGCTCCCACAGCTGGTGTGATGGTATGGGGTGTCATTGCCTACAATACACGGCCATCTCTACTATTGATCCGTGGCACCATAACAACCCAGCGGTATGTCCATGACATACTGCAACCACATGTGTTGCCACTCATGCAACGGCTCCCAGAAGCCCTTTTTCAACAAGACAATGCTTGGCCTCATACGGCAAGGGTGTCACAAGACTATCTCCGTACTGTTACTACCCTTCCTTGACGTTCCCTATCCCCAGATTTGTCTCCAATCGAGGATATAGGGGATCATTTGGGAGGGCGAGTTGGGCAGCCCACGAGTTTGAACGAACTAGAGGCAAAGTTACAGCAAATATGGAACGAAATGTCGCAAGACATCATACAGAACTTGCATGCCTCAATGCCCGATCGTATCGCATCATGCATTCGCGCTAGAGGAGGTTCAACAGGATATTAAAGCCTCCGTTCTTTTGCTTTTTCTCTGAAATAAATTATCCTTTTTTTAATTTTCTAATAATTTACTTATATGAAAGTAGTCATTACGTTTGTAAAATTTCGTTTCATTTTGACGACTCCTTCTTGGAGCGCTAATTTTTTTGTCCATGAGTGTTTTCATATTATAAATAGAAAAAATATGTTTGTTCAAAGAGTTGCTTGGTTAAGCTAATTTTAGTGATTTGTAAAATGTTATACTGTAGAAAAACGAAAATTTAAACTTTGAGGCTACAAGAAATTATAATTTTATATTTTAAATTTTAGTCAAACTATTAAAAAACATTAATAGCCAAATTAAAATGTTTAAATTATACACTCGAATCTAACAGTTTTAGAAAAATTTTAAATTGGTATTTCGGCAAAAGAAATGTACAGTAATACCCCGAACTTACGCGATAGGTGAGACAGTAATAACCGCATAAGTCGAATTCCCGCAAGTCGGTGAATAATTTTGCACATAAATACTTAAATTAATTTCAGGTGGGGCCAAGACGTAAAAAATAATGATTTACAAAAAAATGTTTAGTAAATTCTTAGATTACACTAATACAAAATCAAAAACCGAAGTTATTTTGTTGTAGAAGTTTCATAAAATTTTTCAAAGTAGTCTGCTTGCTGAAAGATTTTTTCTCTGCAGAAAATTTCCTCGTAGCATGCTAAAGTTTTTTCTATTCCTTGTTTTGTTTAAAAAAAAAATGATCTCTTCGTTGGAGTCTGTATTTCCTAAAATTTGTAACCCTTTTTCAATTGAACTGAGGCCTTCGGTCAGATTCCCACCACCTCTTTCGATCTTATTTAACTGGATCTAAAGACTCAAGTTCTTCAATGTCTTTCTCTTGCTGGTGCATTTCTATAAGCTCATCAACGGTTAGCTCCTGATTGAGGTTTTTGAGCGTCATCAACTTTTTCGATTACATTGCCGATTTCATAACACTCTAGCACTGATTCCGCTTCAGTTTGAGTGATGAGGGAAAAAATGGCGCTGCTTAAGTTTTCTTTTTTTTTCTCAAACAAAAGACGAATCGACGAGACAAAAATTGCGTAACTCAGGGCTCTGTCACTCGGGGTAACATAAGTCGATGTATTACTGTACCATAAAATTAATTGTATGTTAGATTTCAATTTTGTTTTTTCAGTGATATAAGAGCGTAAGTATTCCCTTATCGTCTAGAAGACTATAGAACTTACTTTGAATGTTTTTTTATTTTAAAATGCTTAGTAGTATCACCAAACTATTTTCATTGTAACGATTTTACTCTGCAGCCATAGTTCTCAAACTGATCACCAAGAGAATATGCCAGGGGTGCCAAGAGCAGTCGGCTACAAATTGTGAAATTATTAAAGAAAGTATGGCTTGAAAGTAAAAATTTAAATTATCTGCAAAGGCACTAGTGTCGAAACATGCGCAGAATTGTATTTATCGGAGAGGAAAAACTGATCCTCTTCCTGCATTTGCTAAGGTGCATTCAATAAATAAAGTTGGGGATTAATTTTAAGGGAAACTTTAAGGTGGAAAAATGAATCTGTACATCAGTAACTGTAAGCCTGATTAAGTACTAACATTCATAGGTAATGCATTCTTCTCTTTCTATTTTCAGCATGAAATAAATCTTCCAAATCTGCTACGAAATAAAATTTATTTCTGGCAGTGTTAAGTTCTTTTTTCAAATGGTTCTGAAGTGCATTTTTTTGAATTCTCGTTTAAACCATTATGATTTGATAATTAAAATGCACTTGGAATAAAACGTTTATAACATAGAGTTCAAAAATATTTTATGTGTAATTTAATAAGCTATTACACTTTGTAGAGTGTTAAAATTTTTATTCATTTGAGTTCCTAATTTTATTGTAGAATCATGGATTATTGGTTAGGAATCGAGTGTTCAAAATTAAAAAGTCTTGAATTTATTGTTCTGAGATGACTGTTTCAACTACCAACAGCATCGTTTTAGGAAATGGAAAACTCCTATAGACATTTGCGAACCTAAGCCATCCCAATTGGGCGGTTTGTTTGTCGAAAGGCCAACAAATATAAAAAATTCAATAATGGCACCAGTGCCAGTTTAAGCTCATTTTGGACCCTGGGTGCAGAAGATCTACAAGCCACCTTGGCACTGGTGGACCGAAATTTATAACCAGAATATTTGGTTAATGTTTCCAACTGGTTGCGACATTTTAAAAAATAAAATGAGATTTGGGACTTTTTTTGTTAATTTTAGCTTTGTTTAGTACATTTATTAAAAAATATGCCAAAATTGAGAAGAGAAAACGAAATTATTATTACAAAAATGGGGGAAAAAATAGGTAAAAATTGACAAGAAATAGCATAAACGCGGCCCATTCTGTACGAAAAGTTTATGAACAATATTTCAATTTTTTCATTCTAATGTGTTGCTATGTCAATAATTTTTTAAATAATCTTCAGGATAAGAGATATTTTTATTTTTACAAAATTTAGAGCATTTATCTCAGTTATTATATGAAATTGCTTAAAAAACAGTGATTATATTAACATAAGGAACTGTAAATTTTGTAATAAAACAGCGATTGATAAATCTGAAAGTTAAAATAATTCTACTATTATACAGAACTTACAGAAAAATTTCAGCAAAATATTTTCAAAACTTTTTTAGCAATCGCTGGCCCCGTTTGAGTATTTAAAAAAAAAAACTTTTCGAGTAAAACGCGTTTTAAAGTATGACATCTTGTTTAAAATAATGTCATATACTTTTACTAAAACACTTGTAGTTTTTGTTCTAGTGAACGGAAAATGATACACTCGGTATTTTTATAAAGCTAATAAGTTGGCGTATAAAATAAAATCGTAAAAAAAATTTGTCAATTTTTTTCAAAATTCACAATTTTAGGATAGTCGGATATCCTAAATCCATCTAGCTGGTTCATCCATTGGATGCCCGCCCCAAGCGCCCAATGGATAAATCGTCCCTGACTGGTACTTAGTAACAAATACAATTAATATGACCAACCTATTACCTCCCCTTGTTTTCCTTTTCTAGTTGGCAACGAAAAGGCACCAGAAGAGCAACTTTTCAACTGTCATGAAATTGTTGCTAATAGATGTTTGGCTCCATTCAAATAAAAAAGACAACTGGAATGCAATACTTATGATCTCTAGTGTAGTGTTTCATAAAGTATAGTAAGAGTATCCTCCGGGATATGGAAAGAGTTTGGTGAGAGTATGCGTTGCGCCGGAGTCTTGTGAGAATATTTCCTACACCGTGCTTAGCTTCGTCTAATCCCACGTTCTCATCAGTCAAATCAAGACAGTCTTGTAAGGCGTGATATGGTCCTGTATGACACGACAGGAATATACTACAGTTCGTTTCAGAGACAACTAACTTCGTTATTAGTTATATGACTTTTTCAGGCTTCTGTGTATTTTTAGCTTTTGTGCTATTATTCTTATTAAAGCACATAACAAACATTCCCCATAAATCCCAATGATTTTGATAGTTTTTACAAAATATAAACTTTTTAAAATACATCTTTCCTTTTCCAGCTTCAGATTTATGCGAAATTGCTTAGACTTTAAGTCGAAAAAAAAAGAAAAAGGAACAAACTATTGGACGCATCTCAGTTTAAAATTATTAACCAGAGAACTAAATTATGACGATCTGTCATCTCAGCACAAACAATTTCATCCTTCTCATCAATCCAAATAAATATTAATTAAAATATATAACTTTTATTTATATTTTATTATTGTTAGTTTTATTTCTCTTTTCTTTTTATTTTGTCTATGTCACAAAAAATAAATATATTTTCCCTGTTATACATCCATTTTTTTACGTGTAGTACTCTGCATTACGAAAATTATAGATGGGTTTCACATATGTCAAAAGTTTGCAAACACTGGTCTAGTGCATAAAGGTGAACAAATCTTCAAACAGCGCACAATGTCTACTTGAGATAGGGTCATCCAGGATGGAGAAAATTTCTAAAAATGAAAATGGAGATATCACTAAAACTTCGTTTATTGTCAGATTACATATTGCAATAATATGGAAAGCCCATATTATTGCCGAGACAATGATTAAACCTTGCGTAAAAAGCGTCGTGTATTTCATGATAGACCAAGATACAGCCAAAATGATTGATAACATGCAGGTGTCAAACAACACTATATGCAAGTGAACAAGCTTGTAAGAGGTTTGATAACTATTATCAAACTAACAATTAAACTGTCAACTACCGTTTTTTTTTTTCAGTAAACGCGCGACTTGATGAAAATACCATCGTTGAGGAACTTGCTGATATTCTAGTGTGCTTATAAGATATCTATTCGAAATGCAGGTAGAAAGACTTTTGATAAGAACTTTTGCTTGAATCTTACACTACTTGCAACGAAATTCTCAAAACTATCGACAAATGTGTAAAAAAGGATTTAAAATGGAGAAAGCTTATGGATATTTGCATCGATGGAGTGATTCCAATGATCGGAGCTATATCTATATAGGATGAAACAAAGGACGAAACATGCCAGCAGCCGCCACTGTTTCATATATTTGTATTCTTCGGCATCTGAAAGGATGCCACGAGATTTCAAACTCCTACTAAGTGATACTACGAAGAAAATTAATCAAGTTAAAGACGTAACCGTTTTAAGAGCTTCACTTTTAAGACGTTGCTTTTAAGAGCCTACCACCAAAGATCCGAATATGAATGACTTTTACGTCTTACTGCACATAGGTTCGTTAGCTATCTGTCAGTGTGAAAATTTTAGACTATATGAACAAAAAGATGCATATGCGATCCAGCAATTAATTGATGTCGATTGTTTGCTTAAACTGAGAAACATTTGCGACATCTTTGAAAAACTTAATGAAACCATCACATCGAAAAGAGGAACATAATTAAAGAAATTAAAGAACTTGCGAAACGTAATTCGATTTTAAACCGTGTACTGAGAGCAGAGACATCTCCAACTTTCCTCGGTTGCAAGAATTAGACAAAACAAATGAGATCAACCTTCAAATCAACTTCCTCGTAATCGTTGTTATTGCCCACTTGAAAGATTTGGAAAGCAGTGTAGTTGATTAATTACCCCACATTGATTTCGATTACGTAATATTCTGCTGGATAATGAACTAATTTTCTTGCGACGCAAAGCAAACATCTACTGAAATGACGAATGAAAATTTATCAGAATATTCTTGAAATCAGCGAAGACGGAAAAAAAAAACTGTAAAAACACTATAAAGAGTTCTGGATGTAGATGTGTGAAGAAACCAATGCTTTTAGAAAGGCCATAGTGATGCGTTTTACTTAATCTCTTCTTTGTGAGTCTGTTCTCAATGTATTACAGAGAAAAAAAAGATACACGAGAAAACTTTCTGAGTCAAGTTGTTTTTCAGAGAAAAATTTAAAATTAAATAAACTTCTCAAACATAAGAAAATAATAAAATATTTTCCCAAACATGTTCAGCGTATTAAAAACAATTGAGCTTTGAATTTTGATAAGTTTTTCTTCTGTTACTTCGTACTCGAACCACTTTAAGAGTAGATGTGAGGCGAAATTTTTTTGTTTAACCGGGATGCTGCGTCAAAAAAAATGTTTTAGTTCTTCAGGTCTGCACCCTCGAACGCATTTATTTATTTATTGTTCCTTGATGGCCATTTTTTTATGTCTTTGTTTGCTTACCTCACAAGAATACTTGAACTACTATAAAAATGAGATCTACTGGCGGAATTTTAACATCTCTTCACACAAAGAAGCAGAACTACTGCTTTATACAAAAATGTACTGTTTATATTTCATCTGAAAAATCCCACAGCAGTATTTCAAAATGTTTAATTTTTTTTGT
>BMAO01004549.1:0-17613 GCA_019973975.1 Trichonephila clavata
ACATGAAGGAACTGACCCCCTAATGTCAGTTCTATTACCAAGATGGAGAAAATGGCATTTTATAACTAAGTCTAGAGCAGGGGTGGGCATTACGTCGATTACGATCGACCGGTGGACCGCCAAGACATTTTGCGGTGACCGCCGGAAAATTTTACCAGTTAGTAATTATATACGGATAATTCAAGTTTGGCTGATAGAAAGCAGACTAAGCATTCTACTGACTATAACTACAAAAAACTAATTTTAGATAAAAATGTTTTATTTTTTTAATGTATTTTGAATTGTTTCATATAAATGTATCCTTTGATGTAATTGTATTTGGTGCTATTATTATTAAGTTTGTAACTTGCATTTTACTTTAAACACGGTTTTAAAAGTGTTTTTTTTATTTTAGTTCTGTAGGTAAGTATATATATTCCGTACTTATTATCAAGTTATAATAAAATGAACTTTTCCTTATCTCAACACACCTACGACATTGGGCAATAGCACATACAATAATTTTTAAAGGGAAGGGGGTCGAAGGTTGAAGGTCTACCATTCTCGTATCATGCCCAACTAGGCAGTCAAACATTTTTTTGATTTTGTCGATTGTCGGGAACAAAAAACAGCAAAAAATAAATTACTGAATAAATAATTAACATTAATAAATAAAAAATAACAAAAATCAAATACTTAAATACATTTTACGTACAAAAACATGATATAAAGAATCGGAAAAAAATGAAGGGTAATGAGGGAGGGTCCGGACCCGTGGACCCCTCTCCCACCCTTGTGTGCGCCACTGACACTGGGTAGAACGCAACTCACTGAAAACATTAGAAGGAGCCCGCACCCTGGAAAAGCCTGCCCACCCCTGGTCTAGAGAGTAAATTATCAAATCAGGTGCCATTCTCATTATTTAATTATAAATTGAAATTACGAGGCTCGTCGTCAACAGCTCTCATGTTGCCACAAAGTGCAATGTTAATAAATCAAAAAACCAATCAATGGAATCCAGACAGAAATTAACGAAAAATCTGCGTGTTTGTATTTCTAAGGGGCAAGTCTTTGTTGACATTATTTTTTTTTATTGATGAGCGCGCGTAAATGCAATCGGATTTCGGTGTGATTTGCTTTAAAATAATCCTGATATCCTGCGTTAATTTTTTAGAAATATTTTTCAAAAGAGGATTTTTTGAACTTCCAAAAGTGTATTTATACAACCCCACTTTTAATTTTTAATTTCACACTTTAGCCTAGCGTTTCTCAAACTGTGCGGTGCGCCCCTCCCCCCTCCTAGGGTGGCGTGATAACTCTACGAGGGGGTGCGAGCATATTGAAAAATCGAAAACAAAAGATTATTTTTAAAAAGTATTCTTTTACTGAAAGTAAACAAACAAAATATTCTGACATAATAAAAAATTACACATTTACGCAGATTTATTTACTTATAAATATATCAGTACTGTACGGTATATTTTATAACTAATTTAACAATATTAAGTTAAGAACAAATTTAATAATTCCCAGTGACCCCAAGGGCTTATCATATATAGAATTATATATAAAAATTAAAACTTTTTTTGACAATTTGTACGGTTTATAATTAATCCTTGAACTGCCGACTGAAAGTTACGCTGTTCGCTCCCCAATGCCTTCATTTTCCACGTAGGCACGCGTGTGTGATGTATTTGGGGGGGGGGGGAAGAAAAGGAATAAACAAGCATATCTGAATCTGAAATAAGTAAATAATACTCAAACACAGTCAAGGTTCATTATTTCTATTCAAAGTCTTCGGAATAATTTAATGGATAGAAGTGCACAGAAAAGATCGTACTTCGAAAGATGTATGTATATTCCCAGGTAATGAACGCTTTGGCTGAGCAAGACGTTTATATACGCTGATTATACTTAGGTTAAAGTCGTATTGTAGCTTTAGCATCAAAGTATAGTATTATTGAATTAAAAACATTGATATTATATGGAGAGGGGGTGCGATGAAAATTATGATTGAATATTGCGTCACAAATATTGAAAATTTGAAAAGCACTGCTTTAACCAGCTAGACAAATAGAGGGTAAAGCTCAAATAGTTAAAAAGAACGAATGAAACTTAATAGTCCTATGAAATTACACAGTTGTCGAACTATTCCCAACAGCGCTCCTCTAGAAAGTTTAATATTGATAAAAAAAGTATAAAAGAGTAAAAAACACTTAAAGAAATTCAACTTATTAGAATATATGTAAATTTAAGCAGCTTTTTTTAGACTCGATAAGATCATGAGGTCAACTAATTTCAAAATGAACTTTGATTTCGAAAATCGACCAACAAATATTAATCACAACATAAAATATTATATCCTCAGAAATAATGCGTTTTCTGTCTATTCAAGATATATTATCCGGAGTTACTCTGATAATTTTAGTTTTTATTTCGGGTTTAACTATGGGCTGTGTGCACGTTAAAACGATCAACTAATGTAAGAAAATATCCGTTTTAGATACATTTTTACATCTAGAAAACTTTCCATTGTTTGCTTTCCGACAGCAGACAATAAACACCATTAGCTTCTATCTTGCGAAACAGCTGCATCTTGTATAGTCAAAACATTTTCTTCTTACTTCAATCAGAGAGAAAAATGGGAACACCCTTTTATATTTGTTTTCTTCCCTTCAGGAAGCTCAGATTTCTCAATCTCTATCTTGGAGCTTACTGCAGACACTGAAAGATATCAAAATAACAACGATGGAAGAAAGGTAAGCAGTTCTTTTTTTATATATATAAGAACACTGTTGCTCAAACAATATGTATCTGATAAATGACGATGGACAACAAAAATGGCGTAATAGTTTTGGATCGTAGTTTTTATTGTTGTAGGTGATGTGTTTGTGGTTGGGTTATTCTTTAGCCATTTTAAAACTTTCCAAAAGTTATTAACTTCTTAACTTGACAATTATTCTGTAAAAAAATTATCCAAAATTTTCAATTTCGTGTTCGTATATTTTAAACTTTATTATGAATATAGATTTGTTTGACAATATTGTATTTTCTGTGTTATATTGCATACTAGTCGCATTTTTCCTCACATCGTTAGGTGTTTCATGATGCTTTATGACTGTATATTTTCTTAGTATTAAGTTTTCGAATGTATTAAAAAATGTTATTATAATCCTCTCTAGCCTCTTGATTTAAAAAAATACATTTTTAATTTTTAAAGCAATGCGGAATTAGAGAGGAGAGGAAGGTTAGATAAAGTGAGTAAATATCCAAACATGTGTTTCTATTATATTTTTGGAAAGACATCAGTAAAGCCTGTTCCCCGCCCGGGAACAGATGCGAGACCCTGGCAAAGGGAAGAAATAGTCGCTTTAAGAGTGGCTAGTTAAGAAACTGGTGACAAAAGGGGAAGAGGCACCACATTTACCCCACTCCCTTCTCCAACATCTTTGCAACCCAAGGCAAAGAAAGCAACAACCGAGAAGGAATGCAAGCCAGAGACTTTCTGAATAGCAGAAGGAGAGGGGGGGGGTTGACACGAGTCAAAGGCGGAAGTGAACCAGCAAAAAGTTGGAAGAAAGTCAAATTTATTTTTTAAAAAAAGAAGTTGAAAAAGAATAGCAAGATCTGAAGGCCAAGAATTAGAAAAAAGAGGGAAGGGATAGAGTTAAGATAACCTATCACATTTAGATCTGGAAATAGTTAATAAAGAAATTAATTTATTGTGGATAGTGCGATTATATTAATAATATATAGAGTTAACCGAAGGAGAAAGAGCCTTCTGATTGAGATTAACAAGATTGTGATCGGCAGTGAAGGGATAGTGGAATACGAAATGGTCGGCAATATGCAATTGATATGCAATTTGGAGATTAAAGGAGATTAAACCTGTGCAAGTAAGCGGGGAAAGAATGATATTTAGAGAACAGATATTTACAGATGGGAAGATAAGGTGTTTTTACAACATGCTAATCATACCTACAAAGTATGGCAAAGGGTTAATGCCAATAGGAATCAAAGTTAAGACACACTATGTGAACAAGCCAAGCTTACATGCAGAGCTTAAGCTATCATAAAAGTCGTTAAAAAATTGCAATTTTTCTTTAATTGATTTTAATAAAGGAAAGCTACTCGTTATTTGTAAAAATGTTCGAAAATTTACATAATGTGCATTTTAGGTTCTCTGATAAGATTTGTTTTCTTCATTAGCACCTAAGTATATAAATTAGAACCTTATTAATTCGAACTTATTAAGAATCTAGGTCGTCTGGATTGTTCTAAAATGAACAAGGTATATAGTTAAATACTCTCTACAGTAAATATAAATTTAAAAATAAGCTAAAGATAAATGGTAATTACACAAGCGAAATTTCAGATCAACACATTACCAATATGATAAAAGTGCATATTAGCTAGAAAAGAATTACTTCAAACTGATGGTTTTGGTTTCAATGATTAAGAATTTTCTTTAAGAAAAAGTTGTATGGAGGACAACCAGGGTCGAAGAATAAATAGAATTTACTGTATTAAGTTCAGTATAAGTACTACTGAAATTATAATGATTATTTCAGTATTTTTATAAGTAAATAACATGATTATGTTTCAAAATATGTTTAAGGTATACAACTACTTGTGACAATTTTTTTTTAAAAAAATGGAGGTATGGGGATTTTTTTTGTAGTTTTTAGATTTGTTTAGGACATTTTAAGAAAAACATGCTAAATTTAAGAAGAGAAAAAAAAATTATTATTACTAAAATGGAGAAAAATTGGGAAGAATTTACGAAAAATAACATATAAACGCGGCCCAATCTGTAACAAAAGTTTATGAACAAATTTTCAATTTTTCTATTCTGATGTGCTGCTATGTTATTCATTTTTGAAGTAACCTTCAGGATAAGAGATATTTTAATTTTTACAAAAACTAGAGCACTTTATCTTAGTTGCTTAAAAATAAACAGTGATTATATTAAAGACTGTAAATTTTGTAATAAAAGTGATTGATAAATCTGAGTGTTAAAACACTTCTACTGTTATACAGGACATACACAAAAAATTCAAGTTAATTATTTTCAAAACTTTTTGAGCAATCGCTGCCCCCTTTTGAGCATTTTCAAAAAAAAAACATATTTCGAGGAAGCCGCGTTTTCAATTATGACATCTTGCTTAAATAATGGCACATCTGCTTTTACTAAAACACTTGTAGTTTTTGTTCTAGAGAATGAAAAATAATAGACTTGGTATTTTTATAAAGCTAATAAAATTGTCTATAAAATACAATTATAAGAAGTTGGCAATTTTCGCCAAAATTTGCAATTTAGGTTAGTCGTATACCTTAATGCTTAATGTTAAATTTAAGAAAACAAAAAAGAAAAAAAATATCGCACCTTTCTGATATTTCTTCTTGATTTTTTAACAATTTACAAAGATTTATTAAATGTATGTAATTTAGACCATGAAAGTTGAAATTGCATCGGGACTTTATTCACATTGTAAGAAAGTAATTAGTCAACAAATAGAACGTCAGATCATTAAACACTAAATATGTATATTCTATTGAATTTTTTGCCATAAAAATAAACAGGATATAAAAGAATTCTTCACAACCTAAACTAATGTAGCATCATAGAAACATGAATTGATAAATGTAGCTATTGTTATTAGTAAACAACAAATCTGGAAAGTATTTTCATACTCTAACAAACTTAAGGAAATCCAATTCCATAAAACTATTCGATGGTTATATGGTAAACAACAGATGATAATTAGTGGTTATTTTCCGAAAGAAACAAATTGTATGAATATTCCCAGAATTAAAATATCGTTTAAGAATAACGTGTTGAAATCAGAAGTCGTCCAGAAAATGCCTGACAGCTTGAGAGCTGCATTACAATCTAAAATGCAAAGAAAAAAACGGTCGTATATCCCATTTTTGTATCTTAATAAAAGTATTTAGAACAATTATAAGGAAAATTATCATCACCAGAGAAAGAAGTTATCTTTGCTATAGTTTCAACACACACAAATGGGGAGAAAAATTAACAGCCAAAAATGTCGAGAAAATATATATTTGATTCAACTTTTTATTTAATTCTAAAATACAGAAACTTTCCACTTGAAGCATACCACATGCATTTAAGTTATATATATTGATTGCATAGTAATCCATGATCAAGTAGTTATTTCATTGCGAGACACGAAAAAAAATATTACACCTAGGGTAGTGCGATACGTCTTCCCCAGCGATTTTACCAAAAACGGTACGATAATAAAGATATTGGCATGTAGAACAAAATTTCCAAAGAGACCACCTGACGGAAATAAACCATTTCAAAGTAATCGTCAAATTTATTTGTGTATTTATTTCTTTATGGTAATGTATAGTTTATGTAAAACAATACAAAAATTATCAGAAAAAAAATTTGTCGTCTGTCATAAAATAATCGATAGGCTATCTAGAACAAAATAATCGATAAACTATCTGTTACAGAATAATCGTTAGACTATGTGTAACATAATAATCGATAGGCTATTTGTTTCAAACAATCGATAGGCGATCAGGTATAGATTAATCTCTAAGTTATTTGTTACAGAATAATCGTTAAACTATCTGTAATATCTCAATCTGTAAATCTGTATTCTAGTGCTACTCATGCCAGCTTGATTGTGGCAGAAAAAACATAATTACATTGGTCATGTGACGTCGTATGAATTTTACCCAATAAAATGAGAGAAACCAATTTACCAATTCCTTCCAAAGATAAATTAACACTCGTACCTTCGACATCACAACGCGCATTCTTTTTATTTATGACTCAAATTTAAACCTTCTTTAACTAATTTTATCACACTTATTGGCTCTAACATTTGAGCGAATTATATATACTGTATCCCACAATATAAATCTAAATACCACAGGGTTAACGTGAATTGTATTGCAATCACAAACCTGTATTTATCTAGTCTGTTTAACCAATCCATATAACAGTAATTCTATGTACATACCATTAAGTATGAGGATAGAGTTGTTTTGTGGAAGTAGAAGTGTTCTTTTTATTAGTTCTACGGAGTTAGAAACGAGGAGATTGGAAATCATACAGAACCTGAGACAAAGAATGCCTCTTTAGAAGTCTGCTAAATGGATATCATTATTCGTGATATATTACTTCTTTCGATGGCATTTTCAGTGGTTAACTTTTAATCAATTAGTTCCAGAGAGTGGAAAGAAAGTATAAACCCAAAAAAGAAAATTTTCTCGTTTGTGACACTAGGAACAAAATAAAAAAAAATTGTAGACAATATGGCAATGTTTATGAATCATAATTAGTACAGCAAATTAAATGTGTTCATGCATGGATGGATGGTCCCAACTGTTCTTCTGAGCCGGCCTCGCTTGCTCACATTCTCGAATGCCTAGGGCTCACCAAGCAGGATTTAGCTGACGATCCCTTGCTGGTGTTGGATTTTTTGAGACTGTACGACGCCATGGACATGGTCTAGCACTGCTGGCCAATAAGAGCGTGCAACAACAACAACAAATTTGTGAAAAATTGTTCATTATGGTGTATAGTAATATGTAATAGTAATAAAAAAAGTTTTTAATGTATTCAGGTCAAAATTGCAAAATTATTTCTATACAGATACAGCAGAAAAGCGTCTCACTTAAGCACTCCTTCAATCACTCCCTCATTACAAGATATCTGGAAATATAGGACCTACAAATATGGAATTTTCACACATGTAACTTTTGTTGAGTATAGATTCACTAAGAACGGGTTTTGCAAAAATCAACCTCCGAGGAGGGGTTACATAGATCATGAGAGGGTGATAGATAAGAAAAGAATTCCTTTATTAAATTATTAGTTTTACAGACTTGTTAGTTGGTAAGTAAGTTAGTATGTGAAGAAAAACTGTGATAAAAAGCGAAAATTTCACTTATAAAATTAATAAAATTTTAAAGTCAATAACATATCCAATTATATCTTATAGAAAATGCTGGACGCCTTCATACGGATAGTTAAAATTAATATTTCAGTAATCTTTAAAATATTTAATGGTAAACAGGGCATAATATGTGAAAAAGAGAGTGATGCATTCAGAGTAAAGAGGGTGTCAAAGAAAATTTTCAGATGGCGAAAATGCCAAACTGAAATTAGCATAGACCAAAATAGAAGGAAATTCAAAAATATGAAATCCCTATTGTCATCTCTGAAGATGATGAATTATCAAAAAGGAGATTAGTACTTGAAATTAAGGACTATATTTTTTCAGAATATTAATGAAAATAGTTAGACAATATGTCCATCAAACACTGCCAACGAAATATTTATTTCAGTTTAAAAGTTAATGTTCCTTTATTAGTGGGTTTTGGAATTTTTTTTAAATAAATATTATTTGTTCTTTATTTTTTACAAAGAAAAATTTTTTCCAGGGAAGTACAAATATTATTTATTCGAAGTTGTTTCAGAAACTTAACACAGTTTCATGCTTTTTTTTGTATCTATGAGTAAATTAATGAATAATTGATACTTCTCTTGTTAATTTTAATTTAATATTTATGTTAATATCAAAACTCCTTTCAGTATTCTAACTATTCAATTAAGAATTTTCGAATATATAGCTCCTGGTAAATATTACCATTATTTCCATTTTCATGAAGATAATTTAAAAGTCATTCAAAATGTATGAGTATGTCGAAGATAACAGTTTAAAATGTATGCATTTGTAAAAAATTAAAAGACATTCAAAAAAGTAAAAGTGGTACTTACCTATATCCGTTCAGTGTTCTTGAATGCCGTTTTTCTACGGCTCTTTTTAATAAACCGAAAGCACAAAGGTCCATTGCAGAAGCGTAGGGTGATTTTACAAGTATTTCATCAAATGGGATGTAGTTTATTCCTGTTTCTGATTCTTTCTTTACTAAATAAGTGGCTGTGTTGGCTTAGATGTGGGACGAGAGGCATTATCTATATCAAACTCAAGTTCAACAATGTCCTTTCCATATAAAGTTGGAATTTTTTCTTCAAAAATTGGTTCTAAAATATTCTACTGACAGTACAATGAATTAAATTTACCTTTACTTGAGACTATTTTATTTTTAATTTTCCGTTGTTAGAAAATCCTATAATTATCAGGAATCCCTTTGGGAACTTCATTGTACACTGACGAGCCATTCTGTACGGTCATTCTTGCCATTTGAGGAATAGAAAATTGATCTTCTTTTCCTGCAGTTACTTAAATATTCCCATACATCTTCGAGTGTTACCACAATTTTCCGTTTTTCAGCAGCTAAGTGTTTTTTACATAATTTCCTACAATTTGCTTTTCTTTTGGCATTATGTTTTTTAAAAAAAGAGACTAATTTTAAGTTTAAACATTTGTTTTAACTTAAAATTCCTATAAATGATTTTAATTACAGTTCCGGAAGATAATTTCCTAGTTTTGATGCAATAAATATTTGACCGGCTGATTTTCTTTTAAGATCAGAGACTTCACTTTCTTGATAGTTGTCTGCGTTTGAACAGTGTTAGGTAGAAGTTTCATAGTAATACTTTCATTTTCACTTTCTTCTAGATGCTTTTTCCCTTTCAAATCTAATATATTATAAATACCTTTGACTAAAATGCAATAACCGAGATTTTTACACCGGTTTATAATTAGTTGATACGAATATTTCTCCTTGGAAAACGTAATTACGTAACCTTGGAGCCATATATCCTTTTTAGGAGCTATTTTAAAAATAAATCTTTTATTTTATATTCCAATAAAAAGAAAAACTTAACAGACGATTATTCTGAGGTTTCCAAAGTTTTATCCCAAAATGCAAACGAAAAAATGAATTACAAAATCGTTTCCATAAAGCATAAACGACCTTCTGTGTTAGCATTACCCACCAACTTCCCTGGGTTTTTCATCACATTAAAAGGTTATATATTATTTTTTAAAGTAGTTTTACCTAAGTCCAGCCATTAGGCTTTTGATTATTTAGAAAAAACATTTCTACGGATTTCATCTCTCGATTTAAAAAGTACAGGGCATAAAATTATTTAAATTGAAGTATATTTATCTTTTACACTGTGTAACCCTCCCTTTGGAGCTGAATTCCCCGAACCCTATTTTTAGTGAATCTACAAAGAAAACAAAATTCCATATTTCAAATCTGTCTGTCTAATAACTCACAAACGGGAATTTTTTTCAATCTATGCCCCCGTAACCTCCTCCCCCGTCGGGAATCTTCAGGGGAAAAAAACTCCGTCCTTAGCAAACCTCTATTCAATAAAGGGGACAGATTCAGCAAAATTTAAGCTTGTAAGTTTAATAGTTGAAAAACGTGCGGGGAATCTTTGTCTATAACATCCTCACAACCTCTCCCATTTGGAGTCGATTTCCACAAAATTCGTTCTCAGCGGATCTTTACTAAGTAGAAAGAACACTTTAGCCAAATTTCAAACTTGTAACTCTAATAGCTCAAAAACGGGATTTTTTTTTTCTATAACTCCCCTCCCTCCACCTTGGAAGTCGATTTTCGCAAAAGCCGTTTTTGGTGAATCTCTACTCAATAAAAGAAACATGCCAGTCAAATTAAAAGACTGAAGGTTTTAATGATCTTGCCTCCGCGCCTAAAGGTGTGGGAGAATTGGAAGGAAAACTAGCCATGATCAATAAAACTTCAATTTATTCACAATATTAACCACAACTTAAATTCAATCGATCATGGATAATAATTAATAAATGTGAAGACAATTATTGGAGGGTTGCGAGATATGTGAAGGCTTTAATACTCAATACACTTACTTAATTCAATAGATCTGACTTCTTAGCTATTTAATCTAGATTCAATCTCCAGTGACAGATCGTCACCTTAAGCAATTCAATTATCAAATATTAAATATCCACGATTCATCTTCAATTTGATTAATCACTGCTCAGCTAGCAATCTATCCTATCTCTATCTCTAACCTGAAGGCCTAGACTCTGTATAACAGTCCTAATTTGCATGTTCACGTTTTCATCTTCGAGGAGGAGTTTTGTAATATAATAATTTTTAAAGACCAGAAATTCCGAAGAGGATTGTTAGTTAAAAGAGTGGGGATAGAACCGTCATAAGATCTAATAGTTCCGGAGATATCGTAATCAGGGAGTGAAGGAATAAAAGTTGATTTTCTCCTTCACGTCTATAGATCACATTTTTTAGCATATGCATAATAAATCCCGAACTAGATATGGATACCAATACTACTACAAACCACGACAAAAAAATTGTGTTAGTGACGTTTTAAGAATATAATGCAAAATCTATAAAATAAATTATTGATGGATATCTGCTATTTTTATAATAAAATAAAGACGCATGCATTTAATATAACTGTGTATTGTATACAACAACATAAAAAAACTATTTCCTGCTTAAATTTTTTTATGAAGCCGCCTTCCTTCCAGTCTAATGATTTTAAAATGTATGAAAAAGCTATTAATAGCTGTTAGTTACTATCTAGTGTAATATAAATTACATTGAAATTCCATTTAGTTCTTCATGAATTCCATTAGTATTTAAACTGCATTAAGACTTTGGTGAGTTAATGTTCTATAAAATACTTCAAAATGATATATTCTGACTTTATAAGTCTTGTATCCTGCTTTCTTTTAATGGATGGAATGTAAGAAAACTTTTTTTAAAAGTACGTAATTCTTTCGCTTGATGCGGGTTTTGTTGTCTCTTAATGGTCCGAACCGAATAGTATAGTTTTTCAGAATTTAACATTAGATTGACTGCATAGCCGAGTATATAACATTTACCCTCTCTTTTTTCCCAAGAAAAATTTCCCATTTTTTTTTTTCTTGACGACAGCTCTCCGAACTGATTTGTGTAATTATGTCAATAGAATTCCCTTTTTCGAAATTTCTTCCACTTTCTTCTTCCATCAAGCGGGTTTTTCCCCCCTACGTTCTATTTTCAGAACGAAAGGAGGTAGAAGAGCCTTGCTGGCACTTCAAAGAAAAGTGAATACGTAATCTGCGGATGTATAAAATTAATTTTTTGGAGGGCTTGGTTTTTAAGTTAAAGCTTCCAAATTTCGTACATCTATAACAAACAATGGAAATTTTTAAACAAAAAATATATAAAGAAGAATTTGCATGATAAAACCTTTAATAAATGACCTATTAGACGAAAAACATACACACACACACACACAAATTAATCTGTAGTTTTAAGTAAAATTTCAGTCTTCGGTTGAAACACGGATAATAAGTTTTGACACAATGGGAAAATGAATAATACTCCATGATTTTCTTTCACATTTGAGAAGTTCTAGTTAACTTCATTGTACTAAATTCTTTTGAAAAATATAATTATATTTTAGCTAAGTTGTGTTCAAAATTTACAAACATTGAAGTGAAATAGAATTTCTTTTTAAAGAATTTAAATGCAAGTTAAACATGTTGGGATTTTGTGCATAAGAAACCAAACTTTTATTTGCAAAAATGACTGGACTGAGTTATAAAAGATTAATTGAGTAAAATTACCATAAAATCCGCCGTATAACGGGTATCTATACTTTCAAGCTGAAATTTTTAGTGTGTTTAGGTATATTCGCCGTATAACGCGCATCCCCTTTTTTATGAAGAAAGCTGAAAAGTTAGTATACAATGCTCCTACGTTTTGAAATAATTTATTCGAGGTATTACTCCAAGCATTAGAAAAAATTAGAATATCTCTAGAACTACAACCCTTTAAGTTCATAAGGAATGTTATCCCTTTTTAAATAAACAATATTTCGATAGATAGATATATTTATATATAAGTCTCAATTTTTTTCCCTTGCTATCATCATCTTTTCATATTTAAAGCTGTCATTTTAATATCAGACGTATAACGCACACCTGTAAATATCGATCTTAATTTTTATGTTTAAAGTGCGTGTTATACGCCGGATTTTATGGTATTTAGGTTTTTTCTTAGCCAAGAAAGATGATGTTATCTTAATGTTTACGGTCATGAGCACATGGTCCAAAAACACACAATTATTCAATCAACATTCACAATGTATAAGCTGTTGCCGAATTCGACCGACAAATGCAAAGGTATGATAGTAAGCAGCATGGAAACAACAAATTACCATAGAACATGGAGTCGCAAACCACGTTGAGTTGGTGAAAATTGTGTTAAAAGTAGCTGTTGGGAGGACGTTGAGCCAGACGAGGTAAGTGGCTAAATGAATGCGGGAATTTGGAGCGCTGGGGAAGGGTTGAAAAACCCTGCCCGAATGCCGCGATTTCCCATTTCTCCCGGAGTTGCTGCAGAGAGTACCGACCAATGCACATCAGAATGTGTGCTTCATGCTTGAAGGTACACCAGCCCATTTTTAAAGGGTGGTGCGTAACCACCTTCATGCTACATATCATGGAAGGGGGAGTGGAAGCGATTGACCTGTTGCTTTGCTTAGAGTCTTCCCGAACCTCAATCTTTTGGATTTCCTCTTCTTAAGCCACCTGAAATCGCTTGTGTAGGAGATGCAGGTAGAGGATCTCCCGTCACGGGTCATCGTCGTTTCAGCTGTCATCGCCAGAACACCTGATTTGTCTGGACTCGTCCGATCATCCTTCTTCAGTATGTGTCTGTAGTGCTACGAAATATGCGACCGCATTCGAACGATTCCTGGGACAATCAAGTCGTTGCATTTCTGACGTTAAGCTGGGATGCATTGTTCGTATTGTAAGCATGCTTTACGCCTAATAATTGTATTTTTGACCTCTTATTTTCCCTTCTCATTCCACTCGCTACATCACACCCTTCATTACTGGTTTTTTTACAAATTACTCCGACTAAACGCGGTTTGCGACCCCATGTTCCATGGTGGTTTGTTCACCCAGTGCTGCCTACTACCACATCTCTATTGTTGTTGTTACCTATGCCACCTTATCCACAGTAACATCAGATCAAGGTCCACGAAATTCATCGCGGCGAAGGGCTAGATTTTTATGCCTGTCATTAACCTTAGCTTTGAGCACCATGCAGGTAGGTGACAGTACGATTTGGCTTGGTTCCACCCAATTTTGAGGGAGAACACCCTGGGGGTGGTCAGGGGCCTCCCACCTTTCTTCCTTTTCCACTAACCCCACAAGAGTATTTGCGACTCCATGGTTATTTAGAGTACCAGCCATGCCGCGAAGGGGCACTGTCCCTTTACAAACATCTATGCCTTCTCCGGGATTCGAAAACAGGCCTAGCGGCACCGCAGTCAGCGTCACTAGCCACTATACCGGATGATCAGCACCGGACGATTTTGGTAATACCCTGTATATCGACATAAAAGGAGTGTCATTTATTTTTACAAATTCTAATTGTGGTTTTAATTATCCTTGTTGAAAGTTCCTTCACTTTTATTAAAAAATTACAATTAAAATCATAAAGAATTATCTAATTTTGAAAGTGTCATTAAAAATTCATGTGTATTCTGTTTCATGTAAATATATTAGGTTTATGAGAAAATCCATCTAAAAATCATATTTCATGTTTAAAGGTGTATAAGAATTCAAAGTAGCTGAATCATTCCTAGCAAACTTTTGTAGAAAATTTTTCATGAAATTTATTTTCAAATTCTGTGCGGGACCGGAAATGAAATCACCTTTTCGAGAGCTGAGTAAACATACCTCGAGGGAAGGAAATGTGCCTCACATTTTTTCGATCCAAATAGTATAAACACATTCCTTTTCAATATACGTCCTGATTTTCTTCTGGATTGCAACATTCTGGCAAGAATTTACCATTGTAAATGGTTATTCATTTCCTATGCCCTCTTAAGAGGAAATTTTCTGTCCTCTATTGCTATCGAATTTTCGATATTTGTTTTTCGAATATGCATTATTTGAGTCTATATGAATAAAAATTATTTCTATTTGAATTAACAAAAATGGATTGAAGTAAAATAGAGTAATTTTTGAGAGGGTCATTTTTTTTTCTCAAGAAAACGATTTTTTTCATAGTCTACTGAGAAATTATGTTATAATTTTGTTTTTATAGTTTAAATAAATAAATATTGACAAAATCCTTTCAGTCTTTAAGCGATTTTATTCTACAATTTTTGTAAGAAATCTACGTTTAAATAAATAAATACTGACAAAATCCTTTCAGTCTTTAAGCGATTTTATTCTACAATTTTTGTAAGAAATCTACGTTAAATATTTATATCTATAATTGTAAAATCTAAAAAAAATATTGACAAAATCCTTTCAGTCTTTAAGCGATTTTATTCTACAATTTTTGTAAGAAATCTACGCTTAAATAAATAAATACTGACAAAATCCTTTCAGTCTTTAAGCGATTTTATTCTATATTTTTTGTAAAAAATCTGAACGGAAACTTTTTAATACCATAATAACAAAGCTATTCTTATACATAATGGTTATGAAATATCTCACAAATTGAAATAAAATGGTACAATCAAAAGTTTTAATTGTTAAGAGAAATTTCAAGGGAAAATTATTCTATTAAGAAATTAAAAAATATCTTAATAAGCAAATAACAATTCATCTACATCAGAGCGAATTTTATTTTCACTCAAATATATGTAATAAAAAATTCACCATTTAAATTTTCTCTCAACTGATTTTATTTAACTTATGATGGTCTAAAATGCTTCTTATATCATACTCCCAAATATTCTCGACTGATATCCGCATTTTTCAACGATCGTTGGTGAAGATTCTTTCGGGGGGGGGGAGGAACTAGAAAACAAATTTTTATACACTCCTAAGTAAAAACAGTGTAGTAGTTTTTAAAAATTTCCAAATTATTTTAAAATTTATATTAAAAAAAATACAGCACTCTTTTTAAGCGATATCATATAGTAACTAAGACAAAAAGCTCTACTTTTTGTAAAAATTTAAATACCTCTTATTTTTTTGTATCATTTAAAAAATGAATAGTAAAGTAACATATAAATGTTTAAAAATTGAAAATTCGACCATAAACATTTTTGTTAGAAAGGTTTGCTTTTAAGTAATTTTTTCAACAGTTTTTCCCCTTTTAACATTACAACAAATTTTCTTCACTTATTTTTCATTTCATATAATTACCAAAATAATCTAAAAAGCAAAAAAAAAATCCTCTTATTTCAATTTAATTAAAAATCCGTTCCATACGTAGTTGGACAAAATAATCAATCATTCCATATCAAGCAAAATCAGATTTAGATTTAAACATACTCGTATTTATATTTTATCAATAGGAGCATCATTGATTAGTTACATTTTTTTTATAATGAATTTAAAATGGAGTCATAGTTCCCTTTTTCCCTTCAGTTCTTCTAGAAAATAAGTTATCATAATTATGCTTCATCATATTCCCATTCGAATTTCTGAGGCTTTGGTATAGGATTGAATATGCATTTCATGAACATATATTCAATTCCCAGTTTCTCATGAATAATGCAATCTTTCTGCGCGGAAATCATTATATATACTTACAAATTCTTATTCAAAGGTCATAATGGAATAAATATTGAGTGAAGATTTTATCCATTAGCAAGATCAATAATATTTACTATTCCTCTTTACCAATATTATCCCTCCCATATAGACACTAGATGGTCAATCAATTATTTTTTTCTATTATTGCATAAAAGGATAAAGATTGATTATCGCAAATAAAAAGAGGAATTAAAATATAAAGCATTTGAGTTTGAAAATAAATCACAATCGCTGTTAACATAAGCAAATGTTCAGGAGATTTTTAAAGAACTCTTATAGTTTTATTCCCGAAATTAGAAAGCCATTCACATTTATGAAGTACTAGCCGTCACCTGCTCACTCCACTGGGCATTTCATGGTGTTATATCAATATATATACTGTTTATATATATGTATAAATTATAGATATGTTAGAATTAAGAATTCGACTGTATTGAGGGATATTCTTATAGTTCTTGAATTAAAAAATGACAGAACTTCCAACTATTAAATTGAATTAAAAATATCTTTTACCCTCTAACAATCGCTTCCCAAGTAGATTTCTACAAAAACCATTTTTAGTGGATCTCTACTCAATAAAATAAGCATGCTTGCCAAATTTCAAGTGTATATCAAATACACCAAAAACGGAATTTTTTTTATCAATAAGCTCCAGGAACCACCTTTGAGAAACAATTTTTGTAAGACCCGTTCAATTCAAAAACAGAAACATACATTCCAAATTTCATTACTGTAGGCATAGCAGTTCGAAACCGGGTATTTTTTTATCATTACGACGTGAAAGATTCCCTCTCCCCTATAGGAGTTGTTTTCCGTAAAATCCTTTCTTAGCGAATTCCCATTAAACAGAGGTAACATGAATACTAAATTTCATTTCGGTAAGTAGTAGTTCAAAAACGGAATTTTTTTTATATAAATAAGTCCCAGCAATTCCCCCCACCACTCCCAATATGAGTCAATTTCCGTAAACTCCGTTCTTAACGAATCTATATTCAACAAAAAAAACAACAAAAAATAAATAAACCATGCCAACAAAATTTCAAGTCAGTACGGCTAAAAGTTCAAAAACGATGATATTTATCTGTAATGCCCCTTAACCCCTCCTAACGACCTTTCGGGTCGATTCTCAAAACACTTTTTGTAGCGTATCTCCACTCCATGAAAG
>BMAO01004550.1:0-36501 GCA_019973975.1 Trichonephila clavata
GAGGAAAGAGAATTAGAACGATTGAGAGCTGTACGCCGGGATAAGTTACAAAAACAGGAATCTCATCTAAAAGTAGAAGATAAAGTCGAGAATTGCGCACAGGAGAGTAATTTGTCAGGAAATAGGTCCATGGAAGTTAGTGAACCGATTAAAAAGTGTAGGCCGGTGAGTAATCCGATGTTGATAAAAGTGAAAAAACCGCCATGCCTTCTGAAGTTAGAATTGAGATTTGTGACCTCCCGGTGAAACGCAAGTGTGTTAATCCCTTGTCCAAAGTGAGAGGGGTAGGAAAGAGAAGGATAAACTGTCTAGACTTGAGAAAGGGAAAGAAGTCGATATTTTTGAAATTCGTGATTGTGAATGGAAGGTGGGGTCAGGGCAGTTAAGGAGAGTGTTACAGCTGTGATGACGGTTGCACAGCCAGTAATAAATCATGAGACATAGGAGTAAGTTCTCGAGAATTGATAGTAGATAAGGGTTTTACTATCCCTGCAACATTGAGTTGTGAAATTAAGAGTGTGGAAAAGGAGGCAAGTCAACTCCCAGTTGAAAGGGGAGCGGGCCTAAAAGTAGGTCATAAAAGTTTTCAAAACCCTACAAGGGCTAGTACAAAAGCGGAACATAGGAAAGGGAAAGAAGTTTACACGTTCTATGCAGATGTCGGAGATAACAATGCGTTTGATTCCCCCCAATTCAAAGGGTATTGATAAGAATTGGTTAGGGGCTGGTAAAATGACAAGTTAAGAATTTAATTACAATTTACCCAGAAAAAGGGACCGTAGTGCAATTTATCGTGTAAATTTAGTAAACCTGTATCGTAGGGGGCCGGAATCTGTAAATTTTGTTGCAGAAAATAGCTCGGAGGGAATAGAGAAAGAAACCGAATTCCCCTATCCGGTAAAGCTACGTATGGATTTTGACTTTTTGGGTGTTTTAAGGGAAAGTCCACTGCACTTTAAATTACCACCTGATAGAATTAACTATTTACGAATGGTCGTTGATAGAAATAAAGAAAGGTTTCCTCCAGATCCCGCGACGATTTCTTTAATGTAGAGGGATAACCAGTTAAGTAGAGGAAAACCGTTTAAGATTAAAACTTTTTGGATATACCTGAGATTGATTAATACTCTGGGAGAGGAGTTTGGGTATTCTAGGGATATGAGTGTAATCGAGATGGGGCAGTTCAATCGTACACTGTTGGCTGTTAAGTTTAGAAAAGTGAACCGATACCCGTACCCGTGTATTAAGTATACGCGTTTGAACCAGGTGACGCGAGCCGAGTTTCATCTTTGGTTAAAAATGGAAGGTCTTGTAAAAATGAATAGCGCGGCCTCGTGGGTCACGGTACTGGATTTGTGGAAGTGGTACTTTCGTCGTTCACTCATGCTGAGATATCAGAAGTATGCCGCATACGTAATGCCATTTGGCATTTGCATTAGAAAAAGGAGGTTTAAGATCGTATGCGCATCTTCTTATGGATGTAAATTAACTACTCAGGTTTTGGAACGGTTACCGCAGTTTGCTTTACGTCGATTGGTTAATACAGACATCTTGGCGCAAATTTGGAAAAATCGTGTAAAGCAAATAGACTTGATATTAGAAGGTTTGAGGAGTGTGAGATCGGAATTCATACCAACCAAAGGTAAATTAGAGCAGCGGGAAAGTTTCTTACATGTACATAATAGAGATGTAGTGAGTTCATTTCGTGAGCTGAGGAAGTACGAGGTTATTTGTATTTTTAATGATAGTGCCATAATTACCACTTTAACAAACGTTGTAGTGGGAAAGATAATGAATTGTGGAATAACTTGTTATAAATATTGTGAGAAAGTGTGCAAAGTGCTAAGATGGAAATTTATCTTTAAATTAATGTTGTGCAGCCCAAAAAATTCCAAATATTTGTATTTACAGTCATTTCCTTAATGTACTTTTAAAAATCATTTACTTTAATTGAAGAAAGTTGCATGGAAATGTAGTTGGATTAAGCAGTCATTTAAATGTTTCCTATTAATTAGTTTTACCTTTTATTGTATTTTTGTGTCTATATTGTTGTATTACTGTATTTTGTGTATATGGTGGAAACAAAAATTTATGTGTTACTGAAAATCTTTTGTGTCTCTCAGCCAAGTGTAAGCACATAGATGTCTAGAACAGTAGTTACGTGTGATTTAAAGTATAGTAATATTAGTAAAATGTTAGCATTTAACTTATTCACTTAAGTTTTTTAAGATGAGATGTAACATTAAGAAAAGAATCCAAAATCAGAAATTTAAATTTTTATTGTAAAGTGTGTAAAATGTTATGGAATTTTGGATTTACTTATTATCATATTATTGAGTGTTTTTTTATTGGATTGCTGTCCAGGTTGATCTCATTGTTAAGACATTCTTTTTTTTTGAGTCAGTCATAAGAACGGATCCAACCTCTATTCATAAACGTATCCACAGCCAGGGAACACGTGACTTTGGTGGTATTGTGTTGTATCAGACAGCTGGACCGTTGGCGACAGTGTGTCTGGCGGACACTCTGGGCCGGGCATCGCTGCAATATTTTCTATTCATGGGCAGTGATTGTACGTCTTGAATGCTGGCGCCTCTGCAGGCGGCGGCGAGGTGTTTGAAGTGCCAGATGTCAGCTGGGCCCTTGTCGTCGGGAACCTTTGAGAGGGACCGGACTTTTGTCATCTCTGCACGAATGGATGACGTGCAAGACCGTTGGTGCTGGGTTCAAACCCCTGATGTCGGATAATGGGGATTGATGAGGGGCGTGGAGTGAACCCGCCTCTAGAGTTTAAAAGAGTGGACTACGGAAAAAGAAAAGAAGACTCCTGATGACTCCCACGAGAGATTCCCGGAACTGAACCCTGCGGACGGAGGAAGAGACCCCGGACAGACTCGAACGAGAGATTCTAAAAAGAGAAGCCTGTGGACGAAGGAAGAAGGAGAGGACCCCGATCGACTCCGACGATTGACCTGCGAGACGTTAGGGACGGATATAGGAAGGAAGCACAAGGCGTGAGCCTCCGGATCGATACCGACGAGAGACTCCTGTAGCGGTACCCAACGGGTGACTGGGAAAAGAAGCAAGGAGCGGACCCCTAGGCAGACACCAATATGAAACAGAATAGCTGGCTGTATCAAACGAACCCTTGTAACGAATATTTTTTCTCTATCCAATGATCTTTCAAATGTTGTCGTCAAATAAACATTTGATTAGATCACAGTAATAAGGCATTCTTT
Source organism: Trichonephila clavata (assembly GCA_019973975.1). Lineage (NCBI taxonomy): Eukaryota > Metazoa > Arthropoda > Arachnida > Araneae > Nephilidae > Trichonephila > Trichonephila clavata. The sequence goes on from BMAO01004550.1 coordinate 3,240, forward strand.
AATAATTAGCTTAGCGTACACCTTCAATTTATTACCACGACGTTACAGATAATTAAACTGGTGGCAGCGCGCTGGGATCGGCATTTGGCTAATTAATTAAATGCCCGAATCCTTTTTTATTAAAATTAATTTTTGAGAAAAAAGAAATAAAGAGAAAATGCCAGCCGTATGGGCGAGAAAAATAAAAGAACTTTAGACAACGTAAATTTCTCATGAGTTCCTGTGGTGCATCTTTTCCTATCGTTAAAGTGTGTTCCTTTTGATAGAAGTTCCCGGAGTTCCTGTATATGAATTGTGTCTAGTGAATCAACAAAAGAAACGAGCGGTGTGCAATCGAAGTGTATTTCCAAGTGTTCTTTAAAGCGCTTCCAGATGTCTCAAGATATCCCGAGTGTGCTGTGAATTCCCGTCCAGGTGTGCCATAGATTTTGGCGGTGATTCCAAACAGAAAGGTGAGTCTTTCTTTGAGATTATACTAGGGGCAGCAATTGATTATTATTATTGTTATGATTAATGTATGTAAAATTTTGGTAGTATGAGAATTTACGTACTAGGTAAAGTTAGCAAACACTAGAAAGAGAGACTAGAAAGATTTTTAAAGTTTTGTATGATGTATACATGTACGATTTATTAGTATTGTTGTTTGTGAAATGTAGTTAAGTATATAGTAGTTATATTTGTTTCATTGGTACAGTTACTGTGTAGAGTACTGTATTGTTTTTAAGGTATCCGACTACCCTAAAATCGGGGATTTGGTCAAAAGTTGACAAAAAATTTTATGATTCTATTGTGTAGACCAATTTATTAGCTTTATAAAATTACCAAGTTTTTTATTTTTCGTTAACTAGAACAAAAGTTACAACTGTGTTAGTACAAGCAGATGACACTTCCATTTGGTAACTGCCGACCGGAAGTGGCATTCTGAAACCAAAACTGAAACTTTGTTCGGTTTCTTTCCAATTTTTCAAAAATATATTTTGAAGTAAAGTATATTTTAATATTTTGTTTAACGTTATTAAGAAGCCTCACTTTTTTTTTTATAAAAGGACTTTTCAATTCTGGCAATTTCAGGATATTTGTTTATTTACTTCTTAACGTTCGATATCACTGCTAACTTTTTTCATTCTAGTTTTTACTGAAATAGGTTCATTTTGATTTTCGTATTTGATAAAACTGCTTTTTAATTATTCTTCAAATATCTGCCATGGGACATGGACGAAAAATACGTCCAAAGAATCGAAAGTTTAGTGGTAATTTCCACACTGCTCAAAAGAAAGTTAGTGATGGAAGTATTAGTACAGAAAAATTGGGAAGAGGATTAAGTGACATTTTATTTGATGTTGATACCGGAACTCTTTCTGGTAATAGGATTTTCGACATCGAAATACTGGTATCAATATTCTCTATTCTTTCTTGCCCTGTTTGTTTTGATCAAGAACTGTACTTGGTTGAAGACTCGAGACCTGGTTTGTAGTCAAATTTGTGTCTCAAGTGTAAGAACTGTTCATTTTCAAAAGGATTCACTTCTACATCAAAGGTGAATAATTTAAATACAGTAAACCTTCTTCTTGTCTTTTGAATGAGAGTTATTGGAAAAGGATTTTCAGCTGGAAAGAAACTGTTCAGTATGCTGAATATTCCTTATCTTCCAAATGTACATACAGACAACATGAAATTAAGTTGCTGCATGCTACGTCACAAGCTGCAAACAGTTCTATGTTGGAGTCAACAAAATCCATCGCATAATGTTCAAATGAGTGTGACGTTAGTGTAGATGGTACATGGCAAAAACGTGGCTACTCTTCACTGAATGGATGTGTTTCGGCAATTTCTGTGGACTCTGGAAAAATATTAGACATTGAAGTGCTCAGTCAATATTGTCGAGTGTGTACAAAAAATGAAAGAACACCGGGACCCTCCAAAAAATTCGTAGTGTCACATTTTTGTAAAAATCACAAAGGATCAGCTTCTAATATGGAAACTGTCGGTGCTTATAGGATTTTTGAAAGGTCTGAAGCAAACCGCAGTCTTCGATATACATCTTACTACGGGGATGGGGATTCACAGGCGTTCAATAATGTGAAAGACATGTATGGTATTCAGAGCATAACTAAATATGAGTGCATAGGACATGTGCAGAAGAGAGTGGGCTCTCGTTTACGAAAGCTGAAGAAATCGACAAAAGGTTTAGGTGGGAAAGGCAAATTGACTGACAAATTTATCGACACACTTCAAAATTTTTTTGGAATTGCTATTGGAAGTAATGTCGGCAATTTGTCTAACATGCAGACTGCAGTCATTGCTGCATTTTTTCATTGCTGCTCAACCGACAAAAAGCCCATGCATGGACAATGCCCTTCTGGATCTGATACGTGGTGCAAATGCCAAAAGGCCAAGCAAGAAGGAAAACTGCATAAACATAGAACACCTGGCTTACCAACTGCTGTATTGAAAACGGTGAAAAACACCTATATGGATTTATGTGATCAATCACTTCTCGAAAAATGTTTGCATGGAAAGACCCAAAATGCCAATGAAAGTTTTAATGGTGTTTTGTGGAGCATAATCCCAAAAGAAACTTTTGTTGAACTTCTGACATTACGATTTGGCGCATTCTTAGCTGTATTACAGTTCAATAATGGATCTAAAGGGATTCTTTCCGTGTTGGAACATTTACACATCCCAATGGGTTGTTTTATTGTGAAGGGCTATGCAAACGTTGTTGACGAAAGAATTGTCGACTCAGAGAGACATTCATTGCCAACTACAAAAAACAAGAGAAAAAAACTCAGAGGACTTTAAAAAAGGAACTGTGCATTATCTGAGAAAAAGGAAGGCGTTACGTATAAATCTGGGGAATTTTAAACTTGTAGGTAAGTGTTAATATTTAGAAAAAAGTGTTTCAAACTTTAAAATGTGTTTTACACGAAATGTGTTTTTTTGAAAATAATCAAACGGGGACAAGGATTGCTGAAAAAATTTCTAAAATAATTTACTGAAATTTTTTGTGTATGTTCTGTATAATAGTAGAATTATTTTGATCTTCAGATTTATAAATCACTGCATTATTACAAAATTTACAGTCCCTTATGTGAATATAACCACTGTTTTTTAAGCAATTTCGTATAACAACTAAGATAAAGTGCTCTATTTTTTGTAAAAATTAAAATATCTCTTATCCTGAAGGTCACTTCAAACATTAATAACAAAGTAACATATCAAAATTGAAAAATTGAGTATTTGTTTATAAAATTTTTGTACAGAGCAGGCCCCGTTTACGTAATTTTTGTAAATTTTTACCAGTTTTTTCCCATTTTAATAATAATAATTTTTTTTTCTCTTTTCAATTTTAGGATTTTTTTCTTAAAATATACCAAATAAATATAAAAATCACAAAAATATTCCCATATCTCCATTTTTTCAAAAAAAAGTTGTCGCAACCAGTCGGATACCTTAAGATTTGCGCACATTTGTGAAATATAGTTAAGTACATAGTAGTTATACTTGTTTCGTTGGTACAGTTACTGTGCAGAGTACTGTATTGTTTTTAAGATTTGCGCACATTTGTGAAATACAGTTAAGTATATAGTAGTTATACTTGTCTCGTTAGTACAGTTACTGTGTAGAGTACTGTCTTGTTTTAAGATTTGCGCATATTTGTGAAATATAGTTAAATATATAGTAGTTTATACTTGTTTCGTTGGTACAGTTACTGTGGAGAGTACTGTTTTGTTTTAGGACTTTTTGTGAAAAATAGTTAAGTCTAGGTCTAGTGTATTTCTAGTTTGCGTTGAGTGTTTTTATAATTTTTGTGACAATTAAGCTTAGTTTTGGTTTGTGTGTATTAGTGCATCATGGCGTACTTATTAAGGCAAAGAAAAGACGTATTGGTAGAAATGGCGAAAGAATTGGGAGTCGAAGCCGATAATACTTTACCCAAGATAGAAATTAAGAATTTTTCAGAGTGAATACTGTAATGAAGAATTAGCTAATTGTTTGTTGGAGGGTATTTTGGAAGAAAAACGTGAACGTGAAAATAAGGAACGGGAACTTGAGCGTGAACGTGAAAATAAGGAATGGGAACTTAAATATAAGGAAAGGGAACTTAAAATAAAGGGGTTTGAAGAGCGTAAACTAATGAGGGAAAGAGAATTAGAACAATTGAGAGCTGTACGCCGGGATAAGTTACAAAAACAGGAATCTCATTTAAAGTAGAAGATAAAGTCGAGAATTGCGCACAGGAGAGTAATTTGTCAGGAAATAGGTCCATGGAAGTTAGTGAACCGATTAAAAAGTGTAGGCCGGTGAGTAATCCGGATGTTGATAAAAGTGAAAAAACCGCCATGCCTTCTGAAGTTAGAATTGAGATTTGTGACCTCCCGGTGAAACGCAAGTGTGTTAATCCCTTGTCCAAAGTGAGAGGGGTAGGAAAAGAGAAGGATAAACTGTCTAGGCTTGAGAAAGGGAAAGAAGTCGATATTTTTGAAATTCGTGATTGTGAATGGAAGGTGGGGTCAAGGGCAGTTAAGGAGAGTGTTACAGCTGTGATGACGGTTGCACAGCCAGTAATAAATCATGAGGACATAGGAGTAAGTTCTCGAGAATTGATAGTAGATAAGGGTTTTACTATCCCTGCAACATTGAGTTGTGAAATTAAGAGTGTGAAAAGGAGGCAAGTCAACTCCCAGTTGAAAGGGGAGCGGGCCTAACAGTAGGTCATAAAAGTTTTCAAAACCCTACAAGGGCTAGTACAAAAGCGGAACATAGGAAAGGGAAAGAAATTTACACGTGCTATGCAGATGTCGGAGATAAATAACAATGCGTTTGATTCCCCCCAATTCAAAGGGTATTGATAAGAATTGGTTAGGGGCTGGTAAAATGACAAGTTCAGAATTTAATTACGATTTACCCAGAAAAAGGGACCGTAGTGCAATTTATCGTGTAAATTTAGTAAAACTGTATCGTAGGGGGCCGGAATCTGTAAATTTTGTTACAGAAAATAGCTCGGAGGGAATAGAGAGAGAAACCGAATTCCCCTATCCGGTAAAGCTACGCATGGATTTTGACTTTTTGGGTGTTTTAAGGGAAAGTCAACTGCACTTTAAATTACCACCTGATAGAATTAACTATTTACGAATGGTCGTTGATAGAAATAAAGAAAGGTTTCCTCCAGATCCCGGGACGATTTCTTTAATGCAGAGGGATAACAAGTTAAGTAGAGGAAAACCGTTTAAGATTAAAACTTTTTGGATATACCTGAGATTGATTAATACTCTGGGAGAGGAGTTTGGGTATCCTAGGGATGTGAGTGTAATCGAGATGGGGCAGTTCAATCGTACACTGTTGGCTGTTAAGTTTAGAAAAGTGAACCGATACCCGTACCCGTGTATTAAGTATACGCGTTTGAACCAGGTGACGCGAGCCGAGTTTCATCTTTGGTTAAAAATGGAAGGTCTTGTAAAAATGAATAGCGCGGCCTTGTGTGTCACGGTACTGGATTTGTGGAAGTGGTACTTTCGTCGTTCACTCATGCTGAGATATCAGAAGTATGCCGCATACGTAATGCCATTTGGCATTTACATTAGAAAAAGGAGGTTTAAGATCGTATGCGCATCTTCTTATGGATGTAAATTAACTACTCAGGTTTTGGAACGGTTACCGCAGTTTGCTTTACGTCGATTGGTTAATACAGACATCTTGGCGCAAATTTGGAAAAATCGTGTAAAGCAAATAGACTTGGTATTAGAAGGGTTGAGGAGTGTGAGATCGGAATTCATACCGACCAAAGGTAAATTAGAGCAGAGGGAAAGTTTCTTACGTGTACATAATAGAGATGTAGTGAGTTCATTTCGTGAGCTAAGGAAGTACGAGGTTAATTGTATTTTTAATGATAGTGCCATAATTACCACTTTACCCAACGTTGTAGTGGGAAAGATAATGAATTGTGGAATAACTTGTTATAAATATTGTGAGAAAGTGTGCAAAGTGCTAAGATGGAAATTTATCTTTAAATTAATGTTGTGCAGCCCAAAAAATTCCAAATATTTGTATTTACAGTCATTTTCTTAATGTAATTTTAAAAATCATTTACTTTAATTGAAGAAAGTTGCATGGAAATGTAGTTGGATTAAGCAGTCATTTAAATATTTCCTATTAATTAGTTTTACCTTTTTATTGTATTTTTGTGTCTATATTGTTGTATTACTGTATTGTGTGTATATGGTGAAAACAAAAATTTATGTGTTACTGAAAATCTTTTGTGTCTCTCAGCCAAGTGTAAGCACATAGATGTCTAGTACAGTAGTTACGTGTGAATAGTAATATTAGTAAAATGTTAGCATTTAACTTATTCACTTAAAACTCAAGTTTTTTAAGATGAGATGTAACATGAAGAAAAGAATCCAAAACCAGAAATTTAAATTTTTATTGTAAAGTGTGTAAAATGTTATGGAATTTTGGATTTACTTATTATCATATTTATGAGTGTTTTTTTTATTGGATTGCTGTCCAGGTTGATCTCATTGTTCAGAGATTCTTTATTTTGAGTCAGTCATAAGAACGGATCCAACATTGGATCCAACCTCTATTCATAAACGTATCCACAGCCGGGGAACACGTGACTTTGGTGGTATTGTGTTGTATCAGACAGCTGGACCGTCGGCGACGGTGTGTCTGGCGGACACTTTGGGCCGGGCATCGCTGCAATTTTTTCTATTCATGGGCAGTGATTGTACGTCTTGAATGCTGGCGCCTCTGCAGGCGGCAGCGAGGTGTTTTAAGTGCCAGATGTCAGCTGGGCCCTTGTCGTCGGGAACCTTTGAGAGGGACCGGACTTTTGTCATCTCTGCACGAATGGATGACGTGCAAGACCGTTGGTGCTGGGTGCAAAACCCTGATGTCGGCTAATGGGGATTGATGAGGGGCGTGGAGTGAACCCACCCCTAGAGTTTAAAAGAGTGGACTTCGGAAAAAGAAATGAAGACTCCTGATACACTCCCACGAGAGATTCCCGGAACTGAACCCTGCGGACGGAGGAGGAGGACTCCTGATAGACTACCACGAGAGATTCCCGTAACTGAACCCTGCGGACGGAGGAAGAGACCCCGGACAGACTCGAACGAGAGATTCTAAAAAGAGAAGCCTGTGGACGAAGGAAGAAGAAGAGGACCCCGATCGACTCCGACGATTGACCTGCGAGACGTTAGGGACGGATATAGGAAGGAAGCACAAGGCGTGAGCCTCCGGATCGATACCGACGAGAGAATCCTGAGGCGGTACCCAACGGGTGACTGGAAAAAGAAGCAAGGAGCGTACCCCTAGGCAGACACCAATATGAAACAGAAATAGCTGGCTGTATCAAACGAACACTTGTAGCGAATATTTTTTCTCTATCCAATGATCTTTTGAATGTTGTCGTCAAATAAACATTTGATTAGATCACAGTAATAAAGCATTCTTTAATAATTAGCTTAGCGTACACCTTCAATTTTTTTCTACGACGTTACAGTATAAAAGATGTATTTTGTACAAATTAAAAATTCTAATGAGTAAGTGATTTCATTAAGAAAAAATATCGATTTGATTCAAAAAGTGGAAAACTGTAATTTAACTGAAATTGGCCTTAAAATATATTAGTCATAAATCTCTGTCTGAAACATACAGCTATTTGTAGAAATAAGAAATATTACTTACAATACTCGCATACATGCACTAATAGAAGCTTGAACTCTGCAAATACTTTAAAATACAGTGATCGTCTTAGAAAATCACCATAATTAAATTTCATTTTTAATAATTAGTCATAAGCAATTCAACTCAACCGAAAATATTAATATTCTTTAGATACATATATATCTAAGACAAATTTTCACCTATAGACTGAATATTTAAAGGAAAACACAGTTTTTATGATCGTACCATGTTCTGAATTAGATTATATAACATACATAAATTCAGAAGAAAATATGTCCTACATAAGTATAAAGTCATATTAATAATAAAAAATTATACACGAATTTCAATATTTATTAAAAATAAAGATTTATACGCTATAAATTTTGTTTCTCACTCAATTCAATGAATGTTAATATTTTAAAACATATTAATATAATGTCATTATGATTGTGGCTCACGCGTTACATCTTTCAACAATGCTCTAAATTTTGAATGAGTGAGTGGTAATTAAAAAATGTCGCACTATAAAACAACCATGAAGGCTATTGACATCGAACCTCGGAAATTTGAGCCTCGGTCAAGTGACGACGACAACAACACTTGAGCTGGCATCCCTTTTCCAAACTACCACACCTCGCAATCGGGAGCATCTTGAGTCCTGATAGGTTTAATGTATATCCGGCTCCTCTGCAAGGCATGTCTTAAGAGACACTAGGGTTCGAAGTCGTGGCCATAATCATTAGGTTACAGCGGCCATTCAATCTCTATTAAAATGATCAGGAATAAAAATTTAAGAAATGTAAAATTTATAAAAAAAAATATTCTTTATTTCTATTTAATTCTTTCTTTCTATTTTTTAAGTTATTCTTTGGTTTCAATAGAATAAAAAAAATAATTACGTTTGATATATGATTACCAGATTTTTTACTGCGTTTTAGTCATATGTACCTCAACTGCTTTTTACGATAATTATTCTTCATTACATTGTACAATACTAAATACAATAAAAATATTTTTATACGACTTTAGTTGAAATAAAATGATGTGTCATATTTTACGACAAGCAACATAATATATAATATTCATCACCCAAAGTGAAACTATCAATGATATCATGTCAAGAAAGAAGAATCAATATTACCACAACAGTGAATCTGAAAAACAGTTTTTGAAATTGTTTAAAAAAATAAGCTCTGACCTTTGTTCGTAAAAAAAAATATATTTTTAAATGTCACTCAGTTTAAAACACTCATGCGTCTATAAGTGGAAAATAAAAATTAATTGTAGTAATGGAAGTATGAAAGTTTTCTCAGTTTCTATTTTATTGCTTACAGTTTAATTAATTCTGTTTCTCAAAAGACAATAAATAAAAATAAGATATCTTCCTCAAAGTAAACATGTGCCTTATATTTCAGTGTATAAACCGATAATTTTGAAACTTTTTAAAGTTAAAAGTAAGAGTGTCGACTTCTATATGGATCCGTTTTAATATCGGAGAAAAAATTGTCTTGTAAAAACGGGTTTTCTAATATTTTTCGTTCACCACACGCACGCGACTTTAAACTTTTTTTTTGCTTGTTTTAAATGGAAGTTTTATTACAAAAGAAAAGAAAAAAAAATCTCATATTTCTTCAAAGTCAATGTCTGAATCTAAGTTTCTGTATAGTTCGTAAAATTGACATTTTCACTCTGGGATGTCTGAATGCATGTGATCATCATGCACTGACTGTTTTCCTCCAGAATATGAGACATAAAGTCAGCGATCACCCGCCGTATACGAACTCCTCTTCTCGCTCATTTTCCAATACAAAAAAAATGGAACAAAGAGTATGAGTAGCTCAGACATTGTTCCTCATAACGAACAAATGGAAAATATTATGTTAGCTTGAGATAGAGTTAACTGAACTAAAACTTTCATTGCTGGCGTCTGGCTTTATAGATCTATGATTGGAAAATATGGAACCTGTGCAACAAGTTTTCACCCTAATGCTGATTTGCCTTAAATTGCAAGGATGTTTTTCAATTCAGCTGATATACAAGTTTTGAATGTTGAGTAATTTTTTTTTTTTGAAAAATAAACTCACAGTGGGCTTTTTTACAATCGGTCTATATATTCGGAAATACACGGTACTTATACACTAAATGAAACATTTTCTTTCTGAACGTATTCATTATTTGCATTTACTTTAACATTTTTATTTATTCAATGTTTAAATACATTAAAACTTCTAACCACGAAGAAAAATCTAAAATTGAATTCTTGAAATATATCTGACTTGAATGTTAAAGATCCAGTAGCTGAAAAACGAAGAGTGAGTGAAACCGGTTTGCGGGGCAGATTCAATAAGGGGCAGATATAGAGTTATATTAACGTCGCAATATAAAATTACATGAAAGCTATTGGTGATGTATCTCCTCAATTTGAATCATGGCAAGAGACGAGGACTACACCCCCTCTCCTAACTTCCACACCACAGAAACGGGAGAACGTTTGAACCTCGAAAGTTTAATGTGCCCCTCTATACAGTGGATAATTAGGGGTACTAGGCTCGAATTCATAACTTGCCACCCATGACTGCTTGACCTTGACCATCAAGGAATAGTTGTCTATTTATAAGAAATTTCCATGTACATGGTGTGTTCTACACAATATATGAACCTGTATAAAACAGTTTTTTATATACATACATAAAACCATGTTGAACAATTTTAACAAACCAGAAAAGAGTTGAAAAACGATGTGATATTCAACTAAGAGTGTATTTTCTCTAATAGGTTTTGGCAGGATTAAGATAGGTTAGAATTGCGCAGAATTGCATAGTCGGTGGTATTTTAATTTACTTTAAATTTAAAATAATTAATTTTCGATTAAAATATTATTGTTGTGTACAAATGTATCGATTTACATTTCCATCAAAAGTTCATGAAGTAAAATTAACTTCTATCTAAACAAATGCAATAGATCCTGGGAAAAAATTATACATTCAACAAAAATTTAAACCTTCTCAACCACTTGGGCAATTAAAATAGTGGAACTTGGAGGGATAAAAAATTAAATTTCCCCAAGAGTGATTTCTCCTGATTAGTTTGCAACGAAACATTTCGTTACCGGAGGCACTCTTAGGAGTTAAACTAATCATAAAAGGTGGATAAAATTTAAAATTTACGATCGTGTCTAACTGTTTATGGACTAGCCTCGAGAGATATAACATCCTCTAATATTCTTAGTCCCCTTATGACCCGAGGATAAAATATATCTACTCAAACAAGGAGTAGGACGGGGCTGGAAAAACGCAATTTCTCTGGAGAGTGAGGGTTATTTATAGAAGAATTTTATACACGCACGCACACATATATAAATATATATATATATCATTTCAGCAAAATGTAGAGGAGGAGGATTAACGCTGTGTAAACTTATTTAAAGGAGACATGAAACGACTAATACCGGTTTTTCAAAAAGTATTATTCTACTTTGAAATACTTATTCCAAAAAAACAAGCAATATAATTTCTTTTCAAATCGATTCCTACTTCGTAAGAAAAACGTACTGACGCCAACGGTAGAATCCAGTTATAATTTCAACAGAAATATATAAAGCAGAATACATTTAAAGTTGAAAGATAAAATGTAATTAATGAATTAATATTTGAAATAAAATGTATTAACATCAAGTAAATTAATAGAAGACATTTTATTAATTGTTGAAAATTTGAACAATATATATATATATATATATATATATATATATATATATATATATATGTAATAAGTGCAATAATAGTAGATGTAAAACTTGTCCGATGTTAAACATGGAACAATATGATAATACTTCTAATTTTTTCTTATGTAAGATATGTTATATTGTTCTTTCTATATGTTAAATTGTAAAATTTGTAATTTTAAATATATTGGCCAAACTAGCAATAATATCAATATTCGTTTAAACCTGCATAGATCAAATACCAAAAATTACAAATATAATAACAATAATAATTCTAAAATTGAAATCAAGCACTTTCATCTACATGGCTTTGAAAATGTTGAAATTTCTATTCTTAGAATAGTTCCACAAGCTAAAAATAGACTGTGGTGGGAGAACCACTTCATTAAATATTTTAACACTATATATCCTTATGGTCTGAATACCATACACTTTGGTAAAAATGTGTTACTGCGCATTCAACAAGATAATAACAAGGAATATTTTTATAATAGTGATAATGTAATAAAAGTTAAACGAATAAAAAGAGGCAAAAGGAAGAAAAGAAATAGTAAACTACCAGTTATTGCTCCTAAAATTAATGATTTATGCATTAACTTTGAAAAGTCTTTTAACATTAAACATATTAAATATTTCCTGTTTGGTTTGAACAAAAAAGAAATCAAGTATACTAAAGTTATCCTCGATAAGCATTATTTTCAAGATTGCCATGTGCCTTACATATTATTAAAGATATTATTAATTTTCTCATTCATAAATTCAATATAAAAGATAAAGATTTGGTAAATAGTACTACTGAGTATTGTACAATTTTATTCATAAATACATCTTATAATAATATTAATTTTTCAAAAATATTTAATAAATATGTGCATTGCTTACCTATTAATAATGTTTGCATTAAAAAGGCTTTTAAGTATAATAAAAAAATTGGTAGCTCAATTTTTAACTACAATAAGATTAATGATTTGCAAAATAATACCTTTCTTTGTAATTGTAAGGATTATCCTGAATTTATAAACGAGCATCACAAACATGTTGTAACAGGCAATTTAAATATTGTTGAAGATAATACTCTTAAGGAAATTATGTCAAAAGGTACTAGTTATAGATTAATGATCTCCAATAATAATAATGCCATAAAAAACAAATCTCTAAAGATATTTGTAACTTCATTACTAAATTAGCAATTAAATACACTTTTCCTATTGAAGCTTTTAATGAATTTAAATGCAATGTTTTAAAAGAGTTACTGAAAAATAACTATAAAACTGATTGTGGATTAATTTAAAAATTCTTAAGCATCATATTGTAGAACTACAAAAGAATTTCATTATTGTTTATGTTGATAAAGTTCCGTATAATTATGCAATTATTTGCAAATGGTTGTATGCTGATATGCTTAATAGACATTTTCATAATAATAATGCTTTTAAAAAATCTAATTCTAGCAATAGAGAAATTTTTAATCGAATTTCTGCTTTTTATAAAAAATTAGATTTACGCATTTCGGATATTAAATTCCCTCATATTTTCTTAACTCCAAAATTTCATAAAAATCCTATTAAATTTAGGGCTATAACAAACGGCTTTAAAACTTATATTACACTTCCGGGTAGAACGCTACAAAAGGTTATTCAATCCACATTAGACAGTATTGATAATTCGATTATAGTTAAGAATAGCTTGGATATCATTAAGTACATGCAAGATAAAAAAATTATTTCTATTCACACCTATGACTTTGAAGATTTTTTTAATTCCATAGATATTGGGGATATGGCTAAAATTCTCAAAATAGCCTATAACAAATATTCTTTGAATAAACTAATTAAGTATGATAAATATCTTTCAATTATTCATCTAGTACTATATGAAAATTATATTTTTCACAATAACTCTCATTATCAGCAAATTAAAGGTCTTCCACAAGGAGGACCTGCGAGTAATATTTTAGCCAATATTTATCTGCACTTTTATGAATATGATAACATTAGTTTCGATTCTTGTTACTTTTTTAGATACATAGATGACTTAATCATCTTTAGTAATATAGTAAATTTTGTTCCTAGTTTTAAATATTATCCCCAATATCTGAAATTATTAAAAACCAATTATAATAATGACTCTGCAAACTTTTTAGACCTACAATTAATTGTTAAGAAAAATATACTAATTAGTAATATTTTTGATAAAAGAGACTCTTTTGATTTTAACATTATAAAAATGCCTTTTTGGGAAAGCAACCTACATCTCTCTATCTACTTTTAGAAATATCATCTTAAATTTTATAAAAAGAAATAATGATTTAGTCACAGATAATGATGTTAAGCAAAATAATTTTAAGCTATTCCGCAATAATTGCTTGGAATACAACTATCCAAGTAACTTCATTTTTAAATATATTTCTAAATTATCTCTCTAATTCTCCTTTTCAAAGTTTAAGTATTATTCTTTGTTTTTTTCTCCTTCTGTTTTTTATTATTTTCAATTTGTTTTTGTTTGCTTTGTTTAATTACAAAAAAAATATCCAGGTGGCACCACTAATTTTTGCATCTGGTTTTACCAACTTAACACGTCATTTTTAACGATCATTTAGCGTATTGTTCTCGCACGTACAGTTTTTCCCCGCTCTCTGGTTATTTGCATTTTTTCATGTAAGTTTTTGCTTCATTATTCCTTTTCAAAATTATTTTTATTTGTATTTTGTTAGGATTCATTTCCTTTCATATTTTCTATTATTTTTATTTTATTTTTCTTTTGGTTGCAAATTACACGTGGTTGGTTTTAGGCCTAACTTTTCAATATGGGTATGTTTTCCTGTTATGTATAAAATTTCTGCTGAACAGGGGAAGGTAGGATCCATAAAATATATTTAACCCTAATTTTGCTGGTCCTAATTCAGCAACAGCTTTAGAAATCATAACAGGTCTTCATTTTAGTCTATTGACTCTTTTGGCTTCTTACATTTTAAAGTTCTAATTCTGTTCCATGTTATACATATGCTTAGTTAATTCTTCTATAATAGACTCTTCCATCATTTTTAAAGTGTGTTTCTTGAAATCTGGTTTCAATCTTCTAGCTTTGTTAGTGATATTATTTTGTATTATCAATTTTATTATGCCATGAATTTCTTTCATTTTATGTTACTATATATATATATATATATATATATATATATATTCTTCTTTTTCTTCTTTAGCACGACAGCCCGGGGTGGGCCAAGGCTTTCCTCAGAACATCCCTCTATCTTGTCCTCCGGGAGGCGACAGTTCTCCAATTGGTCACTTTCAGCACTTTAAAATCTTCTTCCACACAATTAGTCCATCTCAGCTTGGGTTTCCCTCTGGGTCTGTTCGAGATGGGTTTATAATTAAAGATTCTTGATGTCATAGATGAGGGATCCATTCGATATATATATATATATATTTAAATATATATAAAATAAATCACACAATTACAACTAATCAAATATTCAAAATCATATGAATCCTAGAGTACGACATCTCATTTCAAAATATCAATGGTGAATAAAAATAATGAAGATCCAACATTTTCAAACGAAATTAAAATTGTATAAGATAAAAATTATAAAATACCTAATTGCAACCTCGGACTTAGGACCGATAAGTGGGGTTAAACTAGTTTGATGCCACCAACCTTCCCCCTATTTCAACTTGGTAAACTAATCTGGAAATATCCAAATTCTCAAGAATTTAAAATTTAAAAATCTAAATATTTTTTTTTCAATACCTAAAATATTAAACTATTCGCCATTGCATTCAGAAAGATATAACATAAAAATGTTAAAATGCTAAGACAACTAAGTGCATAATAAAACAACCATAAAACATCACAGATTATGCACCGATCTTTGAAATGGTTGTATAGAATGAAAAAACCTCAAGAGTTTAAAAATTCCAATCAAGAATGTAGTTTATTCAAAAAGTAAATACCTAAAACATCAAAACCGATTACATAAATCATCAAAAAAACTCACTCCAAATCATCCTATTAATAAATGAAATCGATGAACGGTATTTCAATTTCTTAACAATTTTTCACATTTCTCCTACATCAATCATAACTCCTACATTATTCATTACTCTCACTAATGCCACGTTTGTGGTGGCGGGGTCCTACCTGGAATAACGCTCACAACGCCCGGCGCGACTCTAAGTATAGGAGGAAACCTAGCATCACCAACAAACGCCATAATAACAAATATATTTATACAAGTACTAACAACCACTTAAACAATCACATGTTTAACTATAAGAAGAAAACTAGGAGTGATTCCTAAAACGTCGATTAATCCTAATACTCAATTCTAAGTAAACCCGACTACCAGAAATGGACAAGGAGAACGATTACTAACTAACCTCAGGCCGGTACTGAATCTATTATCATAAATCTTCAATCTAACAATTTACACCCTTTAAACGCACGCTAAGTTCGTGAAGTAAATCTCCGATATTCAACTTACGTAACAGCTTGGTGGCTCCTTCTTACCATACATCTACAAAACCTAGACTTTATAAAGTCGAACTAATTAACATATATCTATCTGGTGTTTTTCCTGAAAGGTAATGAATTAGTATAAATGCTAGCCCAAAAGTTTCCCAGAGGATTAGTTCGGAAATCTCGCGAATAGCCCCATCACAGCCCCCTCCAAGAAAAAAACAGGATTTATAAAAGGGTCTTAATGGCTCAATATAAATTATGTTGAAAAATTTAAGTCTTAAACTAACTAGACATCTTAAACTTGAGTTTCGCATTAACTTTTATATAACAATACGCTAAAAAACACTCAAAACTATTAGCTCAATATATTTAATCACTCCCGAGTTTTCCGCTTTTACACTCATTATATAAGATGTAACCCATTTGGCGAGGACCATGGTAAAACCTCCCACTGGAGGGAAAAACACGACCGTACACAACCCGTAAAACTTAAATATTTTAAACATATCTTGGGTTTACATATCTTTATCTTGAACACAAAATCTTCAAAACATCAGGGTCAGCCACCCTAAAATGAGAACTGGATCAGTGGACGTACAAAAAAAATTTTTTAGCACTATATACATACACAGCAACATTGAATTCACACATATTTAAATTGTCAATTACTTTACAAATTTCATCTGGTTTAAGAAAAACTCCCGTTCCAATCGCGTAGCGCTATTAGTGCTATGGATAATTTCCTATCTACGCCGCGCCCAAAAACCAGATATATACTAATATACACATCAATATGCCAATACATACACAATTATATACAATTTTCAAAACATTCAATATAAACAAACATTTCAAGGAATACTCGCACCCTTAGCCAAGTCTTCCCATGTAGGAAACAAATGTAAACAAACATATGCTTTCCACAATTTAGTATATATTTAGGTATACAAAAATTCATTTTTCACTCAATGTAGTGTGACTTTTGCACTTAGTCATCTTTAACAAAACAAGACTTGCTTCTTGCAAAAATTCACCTGACTGCCTGTCAGTAAAAATATAAATGAAACAATACAACCTGGCTAATATCTTGTTCCTCTCCTTTCTCCGATGTCTCCAATCTGCACCTCCAACAATGTGGAGCTTCTGTTTCGTAGACTCTCCTCTGGCTCCTGGCGACCTGGTCTGTACTGTCGGCGCCTCCGTAGATAATAGTGATGACCTCGCTCTGCTTGATCTCTTCTAGATCGGATTGATCCTTCCTGGTCTGGCAATGTTTCTACTGGCGATCTTGACCTGGTTTTCCCATGAACTTCTCTTCCGTCTCTGGAATTGAGTGGGGTGGACCTTCTCTGTTGTCTCCATCTTGGCTGAAGTAGCCTTTCTTCCTCTGGCTGCTGACGATCTCTTTCTGGAACTTGTCTACCGCGGTAATCTTTTATTCGTTTTTTTTCTACCTGTTCAGTCGGCGTGATGGAGGACGGGAGCCTTGGCTTGTTGATCTATCAGTGAATGGCTTTTATTTTCCTCCTCGGCCCATCTGACAGTGACTCAGACGTCGGTCTTTTCCACCTCCTTATGCTTTGGTTCTTCCTTCTTTTCTGGTTTGGCCCCTCCGACAGTGATTCTGGGATCGCACGCTTACACCGCCTTTTGGTCAGCTCGTGTTCGCTCCCCTTTATCCCTCTCTGATTACTTTTATTCCCTACGCTTGTCGTCTCTTTCTTCTCCTGTATCTGTCTTCCATCCAACTCATTACTCCTAAGGCCCTGTGACCTATATAACCCATATCGCCTATCCTCAAAGCTACTCGACTGATACTCGGATCCTCTGCTAACTAAACAATCTAACTCCACAACACTTTCATCACTTTTTCTCTGATGGTAAATTTGCACTTGGTCTATATTAACTGTAGTTCTTCTACGTGCCTTCCAAATTACAAAATTATTGTTTTTAACACATACGACTCTATAAGGACCTTCGAATTTGGGACAGAATTTTGCTACCACCTTTTAACTGGCAGAGCTTATAGGATGAGTTTCAACCAACACTAAATCATCGACCTTAATGTTATCTTCGCGTCTCCTCTTATTGTAATACTTCGCCCACTTTTCATGCTTTTTCCTAGTATTCTGCCAGCTTCCTCAAACACCTTTTCAATATTCCTAACCACAAATTCTGCTCCATCCGTCACCATCACACATTTTTGAAACGGGGTAGTAAGTTTCCTACCCAAAAATAATTCTGCTGGAGTTTTTCCAGTTGTTTCGTGAACTGCCGTTCTAAATGAATATGCGAATTCACTTAGAAACTTGTCCCAGGTCTCATGATTTAGATTTACAAAAGAAGCAATCATTTGTAATAAATCGCGATTAACTCGTTCCGTTCTGTTTGACTGAGGTCTATACGCAACTGTTTTGACATGCTTTATATCTAATCTGTTACTTAAATGCTCAAAAACTTTGGATATAAATTGAGGACCATTGTCGCTAATCATTTTCATTGGAGCTCCATATCGTGAAATATAATTTTCGAACAGCGTATTGGCGATTATTTTTGCGGACGCCTTTCTGAGGGGGTATTATTTCCAACTACTTCGTAAGTGATACGTTATTACTAAAATATACCTATATCGTTCAGGTGTAGATGCTGGGTAGGGGCCTAACAAATCTAATGAAACTATTTCATTTGGATAATTAGTTATAATCGGTATTAGATGACTGGGCGTTAAAGCGTTCTTATAGTTCACTTTTTGGCACTTATCGGACGTCAAATCATAATCATGTATAATCTTCTTCCTATAAGGAAAATAACATGCATTCTTCACGCGTAAATACGTTTTTTTAATTCCGAGGTGGCCAGCCATCATAGGCTGATCATGAAATTCGCGCATTATCGCACCTCGCTTCGACTTTGGAATATATACTCTCATTTCTCCCAGAGAGGATGCGTACTTCGCATAAAATAACAAACCGTCAACTATTCTAAAATCCTGAGACCAGTTTCCGCAGACTACCGCATTTACCGTACTGTCATCGGGGTTTTGTAAATAATGGTAAATGTGACCCAGATCAGGATCCTGCCTTTGTTCGGAAATTAATTGCTCCCTTGATGAAAGTACCAAATCTCTAATTACTGCATAAGCTATATTGCCATCCTCAAAACTTTCCTCGATTTTCGTATTTAAAAGATCAATTTCTAAATTCCCCTCATCGATTTTTGTTTCTTCAATTTGCAAATCCGGAATCGCTAATGACTTTTCATCGAAATTCATGGTTATTTTTGAGTTTCGAATAAAATCGATACCCAAAATGCAGGGTTATTCTAGATCCCCTAATATATGAAAATCCTACTTTTTCTTAAATTCTCGCATTCGTATCTCTAATTCTACTATCCCTACATTGTTACAACAGGCACCTTGAACCGTTATACCTTTTGTGTTTGATTTTATAACTGGCTTATAAGAAAAATATGCCCGATACGTTTCTTCAGAGATGAACGACCTCTAGGCCCCAGTATCCCATAATGCCTTGTGACGGGTCTATACGCGTCAATCTTCTATTAAACCTCTTGGGTAACTTTGGGACCAGCAGATATTCTATTTCACAGCCTCTTCGGGAAAAACACGAGATAGTGATATGCTAATGAATTCGACTATATATAGTCTAGATTTAGTAAGAAAGTAGAAGGAGAAGGAATTGCCAAACTTGTAGTAAGTATAGTCTACGGATCTCTTTAGCGAGCTTAGCACGTATTAGATAGTAATTGATAGTGTTAATCATTGAAATAATTAAAGGGATTATAGTTAGTATCGACCTGAAGTTAGTAAGCGTTCGTCTCCTTTGTCAATTCTGATAGTTGAGATTATTTAGTGGGAATACTAGATTTAAAGGTTAGAATTGAATGTTAGAGTTGTGTATCATAATTAATCTAGGGAATTGAATAATCACTCCAGGGTTTCTACTTATAGTGTAACTTCTTAATTGTATTTGTGTGTTGTTAATAAATATTTGTAATTATGTCTTTCGTTGGTGATAATATGTTTCCTTCCACACCAGGACTGCCGGGCAATGTGAACCCAGTCCAAGATAGGACTGGGACACGACAGCCTTCGTGAAGATATCATTGACTAAAATGGGCACATACGGAAGTTCTACAGGGGACATCCGTAAAGCAGAGGAGGAGGTTTCTCATCAGGTGGTATAGGAGGTTTCTCATCAACTTGCGATCGATCCTGATTTTGAACGCTTAAAAATTTTAAATTTTTATGACTACCCCTATTTCAATGATTATTTGACCCCCGGTCAAAATTATCGCTTGGACCCCTATTTCTAAACTGATTTCGTCCACCACGATTCTCGAACCCGCGATCATTCCTATCAATACTGTTCCTGTTCTCGAACCCTTGGTTATCATGGTTCCTCTGTGATCTCATCTCGGGGTTAAGGGAGATATGTCCAGTGGACAAACCCGTTGGGTGCCATTGTGGTGGCGGGGTCCTACCTGGAACCCCGCTCACTCTGCCCGGCGTGTCTCTAAGTGTAGGAGGAAACATAGCATCACCAACAAACGCCATAATAACAAATATATTTATACAAGTACTAACAACCACTTAAACAATCACATGTTTAACTATAAGAAGAAACCTAGGAGTGATTCCTAAAACGTCGATTAATCCTAATACTCAATTCTAAGTAAACCCGACTACCAGAAATGGACAAGGAGAACGATGACTAACTAACCTCAGGCCGGTACTGAATCTATAAACATAAATCTTCAATCTAACAATTTACACCTTTTGAACGCGCGCTAAGTTCGTGAAGTAAATCTCCGATATTCAACTTACGTAACAGCGTGGCGGCTCCTTCACACCGTACATCTACCAAACAGACTTTATATAGTCAAACTAATTAACATATATCTATCTTGTGTTTTTCTGAAATGCTGTGAATTAGAATAAAAGCTAGCCCCAAAGTCTCCCAAGAGGATAAGTTCGGAAATCTCGCGAATAGCCTCGTCACATGTTATAACTCAAAAGATCAATATTCTTACATTTGAGATTTAATATTAGATGCAAGCCAAATTGCATTCAAAAAGTTTTTTGACTGGTCATAAAAATTTTGGTTGGTCACTAAGAAGAAAATATCAGTCTTTTTACTATTCCTTATTGTACGATTTGAATGAGAGCATCGTGTCTACACAAGATTTCTAACTACGCTTTATGAAGTATTTCGGGTCAACCTCCTAAATTGCCACTGTAATTCGATTTTTCATTTCATCAGTGTCATTAATAGAGAATTGGTAAACAATGTTTTTCACGTATTTCTACAAGATGTCCAAAGTTTATGTCTAGAGATCTGGGTGACCATGGTGTTGGACTTCCTCTTTTCATCCATCCATCGCTCGTTGACCTTATTTTCATCTCCATACTCCAATGTAGCAGTGCACCATTTAGGTTGTATAAGGGTTGCAGATTTAAATTCGATAAACCATGCTCTCCAACCTGTGCTTGCCCATGCGGTGAAACCATTTAGAAACAAGCATGGTGAAAAAGGGGGATGCAGTGCCAGCTAGTTTGCATTTCATTTAACGGAAATATTAATCTTTTCTTTATGGAACATAACAAAAACCACAAGGGGAAAATCTTTCTTTTTAATTAATTTTCGTAAGTGTAGTCACAATTTTCGGTAATCCTATACAAAAAAATCTTTGATTTAATTGTTTTTACACATTTTTGGTTATCTCCTATGTATATATATAATATAAAGCAGTTTGTGTGATCAAACTAACATAAAACTTAGGCATTTTTTTAAAGACAAATTTAAAAACTCCTGAAACTATTTTAAAATGCTACTTATTGTACAATAATTAGCGAAGACACATGAAACTTAATTTATAAGTACAATGAACTATATGTAGAAGGAGGTATGGGTTTCGTGATAACATAACTGGAATATGCAAAATACATTTTTTAATGAATGCTTATTGAATATTCCTTAAAAAAATGCATTTTTAAGGACATATAATTTTATTATTTAACAATATTTTTTTAAGAAAGTATTGTTTTGATTCAAAAACGCATAGCAACTTTTGTTACACGTATTATATGTAATAGTTAGTAAAATATCAAAGCATTTGACACAATAGCATTTAGGCTTAGCATTTTAAATGAGGATGATCTGGTGATTTTTGCTTTCTGAGATAAAGCTGCTCAAAGTTTTGATTTCCCATTTGAATATGAATAAAAAGTAACACTAAACTTATCATAACTTTACTTGTTTTTTTTTAAATTTAGAACTTTGGAATTATATGAGATAAAACAAAAATATACGAAAAATAATTTATGCTTAAAAAAGTGTTTAATTTTTTGATCGATTTTTTTATCAACTGAATCGTACTGTGTTCCTTTTAATCAGTAGGTGTTGCATAACCAAAATGTTTGCTTGAATATATCTAAGGCAGCGTTTCTCAAATTGTGGGAAGCGATGCACGTTAAATCTGTCGAGAGCTCAAACATCCTTCCGTTGGTTTGGTGCGGTAGTTAGGAGAGGGGGGTGCCAGCTCAGGTGTCGTCCGCGTCACTTGACCATGGTTCAAAATTACGCGGAACGTCGCCAAAAGCCCTCGTGTTGCTAAGACAGTACGACGTTAATATTCACGCACTCACTCACTCAAATTGTGGGCTCACGCTCCCTGCGGGCGGGGGTGATAATGGAATAACTTTACGAAGGTGCGAGCATATATAAATATCGAAAACAAAAGACTATTTAAAAAAATTATTACTTTACTGAAAGTAAACAAACAAAATACATTCTTACATAAGAAAAAATAAAATACACATTTACACTAATATTATAAACTTATAAATACATCAGTACAGCACGCAATGTATTTCATAATTACTTTAACAATACTATTAGAGGAAGTTTAATAGTTATCATTGTACCCAAGGGCTTGCCAATAATAAATATTTTTCCAAATCTAACAGTTATCTTGCTAGTTTGTCCGGTTCATAAATAATCCCTCAACTGCATATAAAAAGTTATGCGATTTGCTCCCCAATGCTACCCTTTTCGACGTAGGCACGCGTAAGTGATGTATTGGGGGGGGGGAAGGGAAAGGAATAAATTAGCAAATGCTCTGAAATAAGGAAATTTTTCACAAACACTGACAAGGTCCTTTTATTACATTCCAAAGCCTTCGGAATAAGTTTGTGGATAGTACTGCACAGAAAAGATCGTACTTCGGAAAGCCGTATATATACATCCGCAAAGATTAACGCTTTGGGTGAGCGAGACGTTCATATACATAATGCTTTTCAACATTTTCAGACACATGCTTAAGATTTCCTCATATTAAAAATAAACTTAAATATTGCAAATATTTCGGGAAAAATTTCTAAGCATACACTCATATTAAAAAGTGAGAGAATTTCCATTTTTGTTGATTACATCCAGAAATTAGAGAGAAATTAATTATAAAGAAATGTTCTTATAATTTGAGATAAAATAGCATACAAATTTGTATTGTATGCAAAGAAGAAATGTCTAACAAAAAGATTGCAAAAGAAAATAATAAATATGTAGAGCCCGACCCTTCTTTCAGATGTGCAGTTTTTACAATACAAATTCCTGTTGGAAATGAAAGAATTCAGGAGTCACTGTACCAATTGACTTCGTATCAGTTCCTCTGCCAGTTGTTTGGGCAGATCAAACTCTAGACAACTTCCTACCAATTGTTTTCTATCACTACACCTATAGTGTGAAGAAGGGAGAGAATTTCTTCGACACGCGGGCACAACGTTGAATGCAACAAGATTGCCGTGAAAGAAAAGGGAGTGCCAAACTCATTGGTATAAGGATTAAGTCTAAGAAAAGCAATAGAAAACACTTTTCATTTTCAAAACACAAGTAGCCGCGTATGAAAAGCGTAGCTACCACAATAACAACTGTTAAGTGAGTCAACTAGTGGAGAGTGAGTGTCAATTAATCACGTGTAAAGATAGGTAGGTAATTTTAATATTCAAAATCAGCTCTGAAGTGTCTTCTGTAAGTTGACACGCATCTAAGGCCCTTTCTTTAAAACTAAAGTCGCAATAAAAATTGTGTTTTCCGCCAGACGGGCAAATAAAAAATAAGTATAACGCAAAGTTTTGGAGACCTAAGGAACATTAAAGAAAATCCTTCTCAAATAAATTTAAATAAAGGATCCTTCCACACACACATGTATGTCTATAAAGTTGTAAATTAACGAATTAAAGTTTATTGGTAAACGTGTTTAATTTACTCGCTGAAACTAAAATAAGTGTGTTTCTATGAATATTTACATAACATTAATTCACATTAAAAATGTGACAGCATTTTATTTCCGTTACTTCTGTAATGAAATGAAAAATGCATTGTTAAATTCTCTTCAGTTCATACTTTATTTATTCCAAAAAAAAAAGGAAGTTTCTTAAAGGCATTATTAAAATAGATCAACTTACGTTGACATTTAAATTTTTTTAATTTTTTCATAGGTTAATGCATAATTTCTAGACTAAATTTTAGAAATAAACATTTCTACTGCGTACGAAATATTTTCCAGGGAAGCGCATTTATCCTATAATGTAAAATTTACATGGATGAAATTCCGTTTAAAAAAATGCGTGTGTAAATGATTTGAATGCATTTGCATCACTTTTAAAATTGCAAATAAGTATTTGCAGAGAGAATGTAAATATTTTCAAATTAATGAGCTTTTCTATGTACAGCTACAGCGAATATATATTTGAGTAAATTTTCTGAACTAATGAGCTTATGAATAATTTATATAGTTTGTTGACTTCAATTTCTTCTCTCCAAAATTTGAAATTCCAATGATTGTCTGGGGAGTTATAAAGTATTTATTTATTTTATTCAATGGAATGTTTTCAGAATTTTTTTCCATTGAAATTTGATTCCAATGCTTACGAATGGGTATTTAAACAAAGTGATTGAATTGCTTGGTCTTTTTTTTAAATGTAAAATCTAAGATTTTTTTTTAAAATTTAGCTGTTGCTGTAAAAGTGAGACAATTTGATATGTTTTAAAAAATATTATGGAGATTTTATATGCTTATTATCTAATGAGAGGAGAGCTAAATGACGCTAGTACTGTTCTGTCCCTCCTGAAATGACGGATATGTAACACCTACTCTTCTAGATGCTATAAAGATAATACTTAAGTATGGTTTAAAAAAGCTAATTTCTATAAATAGTACATTTCAGTTCATCCAGTTTAATCTACTAATACGCCACAAATGTATATATATGTATAAAATTTTTTTATTTTTTCTCACGGAAACTATGCTATCGAAAAAAATATTCCATAACATTACGAATTATGCATTTTACCCTATTTTTTGATATAGTCGCCACTTACATTAAGACCTTTATAGTTGCATGCAATCAACTTTAAGTAAATTCAGTAGGGTAAACACCTTCGGGAAATCGATTTTGAGTTTTTGATATTTCTAAAATCCCCAAATCAGGACCTTTCCAATGATGTAACATACTTGCCATTTTACTAATTAAAAGTATGTTAAACTGATTTTAAATAATAATCAGCTGATGAGCCACGCCCCCTTTGACAGATAAAAATATAAACATTGACCTTTTAAATCTGGGAAGCTTTTCCAAAGCCACTCTCTGTTTTATTTATTCATACACAATTAACTGTAGATTGACTGCAAGCGTAACTGTTATGGTTGTTTACCTATTTTGGAAGGAATACACATTTTTCTTGATAGCGTTTTAAATATTTCGGTATTTAAAATTTCTGAATATCAAAAATTTTGAAATTTTGAAATTATAACATGCCCAGATCTACAAAAGTGTTCAAAAAACGTAAAGGTACGTTTTATAAAGGTAATAATAGTTTCAACCATACTAACAATACTTCAAATACTAACGACAGTAATGTCAATCCTCAAGCTGGACATGCACATGACTCAAAGGAGACATGTGCAAAAGAAAAGAATATTCCCAATTAAAATGGAAGTTTTTCTTCCTATGGACAAAAGTGTAGGTATTATTAATGCCATTATGAATTTGAATATTCTGGCATTTGTTTTCAAGAATGAAGTTCACTGTAAAATGTGTAACAGCGGCTTAGACATGCAAGTTTTAAAAGGTAAGTCTGGACTGGCTATTACATTTGTCCTGAAATGTTGTGCTTGTCCATATCGTGTAAAATTCTCTTCTTCAAATTTTCATGAAGGGACGCAAATCGCTACAATACATACCAGGTTTGTAAATGCTATGCGTTCCATTGGAAAAGGTGCAGAAGCTGGGAGAATGTTTTGTGGCATAATGAATCTTCCTCAACCACCTACAAGCTTTTCTCCTTACGGTAAGCTAATCTTAAATGCTGCAAAACTTGTTTAACTCCATTCAAAATGCTGCGAAGGAAGCTGTTTGTGAAAATAAAGGTAATAATAATATTGCAGTCGCTGTAGATGGGACATTGCAGAAGCGCGGTTACTCATCATTGAATGGTGCAGTTACAGTAACCAGCATGGATACAGGTAAGGTGATAGATGTTGATATTCTTTCAAAATATTACATATGTAAAAACTTACCTTCTCATCAAAAGGATTGTACGTTGGATCTAATGGAGCCATGAAAATTCAAGGTGCGTCTAAAATTTTTCAACGATCAGTATCTTTGCATAATGCCCGATATATGGGGGGGGGGATGGATATTGCAAAGCATTTGATGCTGTTAGAAAGAAAAACATCTATGGAGATGAATACCCAATTGAAAAATAGGAGTGCTTTGGGCATGTCATGAAGTGCATGGAAACAAGATTACGCCGATTAAAAACTCAATTGAAAGGGCAAATCTTGTCAGACGGTAAGTGTTTAAGTGGAAAAAATCGTTTGACTGAGCGTGAAATAGATAACTTACAGTTTTCCTATGAATCAGCTATTCGGAGAAATTATACCAGCGTTCAGAACATGCGGCAAGATATATGGGCCATTTTTCTGCATAAGCTGTCAACAGATGAATATCCTCAACATGGTTTTTGTCCTGTTGGTGAAGATTCATGGTGTGGATATAAAAAGTCTGAAGCATCAGGTAAGTCTTACAAGCATAAAAATAGTCTTCCGGTCGCTGTTGTAGAAGCAATGCGTCCTATATTTAGAGATCTTTCCCATCCTGATCTGTTGATAAAATGTTTGCATGGAAAAACACAAAACCCGAATGAAAGTTTTCATAATGTCATATGGTCACGTGTTCCTAAAACAACATTTGTACAGATTGAAACACTTTCACTTGGTGTTTATGATGCTGTTTGTTCTTTTAATGATGGTAATGTATACAAATTAAAAATGCTGCATAAAATGGGAGTCGAGCCTGGAGAATATTCGGTAAGTGCCATGAAAATTCTTGATAGAGAAAGGTTAATGAAAGCAGTGTATGCTTTTTCTGGAAAAGCGAAGAAAATTAGAAAAGATAAAAGAAGAAAAAGAAAAAAAGGAGAAGATGTAATATTAAGAAAAATAAGGTAAAAAACCGCTACAGTGCAGGATCTTTTTGATGAGGTAAAATTTTATACCAAAAGCTAGTGTTTTCTAAAAATTTTCTTTTCTAAACTGTGTTTTCTCTTTTCTATAAATCTACTGTATGCATAAACTGGAAATTTTTATTTTATATTTCATATATATTCTTGTGTATACTGAAGTGAAAGTTTTGAAATATTCCTCAGACATTTAGCTAAAAAGCATATGTCGTAAGGAAAATTTTTATTAAATTCCTTATTGTACTCTGCAAAAATTATTTTTTTAAACAGGCTGATCAATTTTTTAAAAATTTTTCACTTCTGTATAAAGAAAAATGTTTATTTAATGTACAAACAAATTTTAAAGCTTTAGAGTTCAATAGTTTCTCAGTAAAATGTACATAAATATATCTCAAAATGCAATGCCCTTTTTCGTTGCACGAAACTTGTTACATACCAAAAAATACACAAATTTCATGTTTAAAAACATAAAATCAGTTTTCTTGTTGTTGTTTTGGATATCATTTATGTAATATTTTAAGAATCCTTTTAATTCTGATACTTTAAGAAATTGTGTTTACATGTGAATTTATTCTAATGAAACTTTTCGAAATGTCGTATAATGATGTATTATTGTCTTATAAAAATTATATTTTTTAATTTGTGTCTTCTTTTTTCTAAAAAATCTATTGTTTGCATGAACTAGAAATATTTATTTTATATTTCAGATATATTGTGTATACTGAAGTGAAATTTTTGAGATATACCTCAGACATTTAGCGAAAAAGCAGATGTCGTAACATAGAAAAGGAAAACTTTTATAAAATTCATTATTTCTACTGTACAAAAAATATATTTTTAAACAGGCTGATCAATTTTTTTTAAAAATTTCATTTCTGTATAAAGATAAATGTTTATTTAATGCACACACAAATTTTTAAGCTTTGTGTTCAATAGTTTCTTAGTAAAAGGTACATAAATATATCCCAAAATGCAATGACCTTTTTCGTTGCACAAAACTTGTTACATACCAAAAAAACACACAAATTTCATGTTTAAAAACATAAAATCAGTTTTCTTGTTGTTGTTTTGGATATCATTTATGTAATATTTTAAGAATCCTTTTAATTCTGATACTTTAAGAAATTGTGTTTACATGTGAATTTATTCTAATGAAACTTTTCGAAATGTCGTATAATGATGTATTACAAAAGTCATATTTTCATGTATTGACACATTTTTACATGGTATTTATGATGATTTATAATCACAATAATGTATCAGAACAGAAAATTCTTCAAAAAGTGATGCATAATTTGAGAAAAATGATGCAAATGCTATAAAATATCTCGATAGATTAAAAGTGAAAAATGCTATATATGTATTTTCTGAGAAATCTAAGTAAAAGAAATAAGCAAAAAGTCCTAAAAGTTATTCAGAATAAGCTAATATTTAAAAAAATAGTGCAAATACAGATTTTAATTTATAATTTTTTTAAAGAAGTGACATTTTATAATAAAAATGCAATTATCTCAAAACGGTGTTTTTAAAAATGCGTGTACCATTTTCTTAGAACCTATTCCACCTAAGCACTTGCAATCTTCACTGAATATTACTGATATCTAACTATATATATTGCACGGAGCTTTTTTTAATATTCCCATAATATTTTTGTAAAAGTCAGTTATCGTGAAAAAAAATGACATTATTCAAAAAATTCATAGTGATACTGTTGCGATGAATGTTTTTGAAAAAAACTAAACAATATATTTGAAAAACCTTCCAATCATTTTAAATAAAAAAGTCTGATTAATATCCAGAAAAAATTTTAAGTCTGTACATTTAATAGTTTCTGAGAAAAAGGTACCTAAAAATGCTCAATTTGACATCAGCGGGATAGGGGGTACCGACTACCTTAAGGTTCCACTTTCGTAAAACCCTGTATAATGCGATGCTTAGATTTTTATACATTTTGCTCTTTCTCAGCAATGCTTAGGAAGTTTCAACCCATGAATGCGACTTTCAATTTACTGATGTGGTGACGTGTCCACTTAGGCCTTTATCTTGTACCCTTGACCTTCTTTTTGCGAACATGCAAATCTGAACAACAATGAACCTCTTCACCATGCACCGTCTGCATATGTTAATGTTGTAACGGGTCTATCCGCGAATCTTTCACCAATCCTCTTGGGTGAAACTATTCTTTTAAACTGTGAGTTCAGTTGAAAATCTTTCGCGGTAAAGGGAACTAGTTTTTGGAGAGTGAGTACTTTTATTTAAGCGTTGGCATTAGAGTAGACGATAATGGTCGATGGTTGATAATTGACGGTTGAAAGTTGAGATTAAATTAGGATTAAGATAGGATCGAAGGTTGTACAGTTAAGCAAGATTTCTAAAGAGAATTCAAACGTAGGGTTTCAAGGGCGCATCCGTATTCAGATAAGTACTTTGCGATTGCTCTTCCGTGTTTGATATTGTGCGCATTCCCTCCCTTTGATTGTTTTGGTTGATTAAGTAAAAATAGTAATAAAATTGCTTTAATGTTACTATGGAGGATCTTTGCTCGTTCCCCCAAACACTAACGCCCTCCGAGGCGTTCCAATGGATGACCAGTCCTCCGTTTCTTTTCATACCAGACAACAGCACGCATGTCTTTTGGCGACCACTTTGTCTACACAAATCTGTCTGCTATTGTGATTTGTACATGATTAACCACAAGCCCAACGTTCAGCTTCTGATCTCTTTCAAAAGCATTTTTCATGCCGTACTGCAATCGTCGTTGAACCAGGACCGAAAGCTGTTACTTTTGGCGATTTCTTTCCCATTCAAAAAAGTGACATAATGTACATCCGGAACGTCCCTCGTATTTAGTGAACAGGTGAAGTATTATCCATTGTTTGCACATTTATTTAAATAACCTTCAGTTTTGAATATCCATTGTTAAATAAAACTTAATATTAAATATTTTATTCAAGCGTGATATCTGCTATCGAAATTAAATTTTAACAAGACATAACTTATTAAAAATATATTATAAGCACTTTTTCTTTTATTCAAATACTTTACATTCTCTTGAATTTTTATTAAAAACACCAATAAAATCAATATCGGAAAATAAGTTAAAAAATATAAATAAAACATGTTACTTTGCAAATTTGCTATTTACAAGTTACATACTATTTTCTGGGCCAAAGTATTGTCACATAGCATTTCTCATGAAGCCTAAGCCAAAATTTTACCTCCAGACAGCCTAATATATTTTTATGTTCTTATCTCAAAGTTCTAACTGTGAAGTCGATCCATTTCGAACCTTGAAAAAAATCTCTTTTTTCATTTTGTACAACTGTGTATCATTTATTACATAAAAAAAAACAGGAAAGCGCACAGAAAATGTTCTTTTTAAAAATCCCATTTTATTTGTCAAACAATGGAAAAAATAGTATATATATATATATATATATATAAAGGAGAAAAGCGTCTCACTGACTGACTGACTGACTGACTGACTGACTAATCACGATATCTCCGGAAATATTCAACCTATAGCTTTAAAATTTGGTAGACATGTTCCTTTCATAGCGTAGACATCAGCTAAGAACGGATTTTCCGAAATTCGAAACGCATGGGGCGTTATAAATAATTGTTTCCATGTTTAAACTACTTGATGTACAATTTTCAAATTGGGTAGGCAGATTCCTTTCAGAGAGTAGAGATCCGCTACAAAATGAGTTTGGTGAAAATCGACCCCCAAGTGGCGTTGCAGGGGCTTAGGGGGCGTTATAGATAATTATTTCCATTTTAAAACTATTTGACGCACTGTCTTTAAATTTGATAAATAGATTCATTTCGTAGAATAATGATTAGCTAGAAAACGGGTTTTGTGAAAACAGACTTCTAAGTGGCGTTGCGGGGGATTAAGGGGCGTAATAGATAAATATATCCGTTTTTAAACTACTTCACCTACCTGCTTGAAAATTGGTAGGTAAGTTTCTTTCCTGGAGTAAATATCCGCTAGAAAATGGGTTTTGGGAAAATTGACCCCCAAGGGGTGTTGCGGGGGTGGGTGGGGGGTTTAAGGGGCGTTATAAATTCCGATTTTTAAGTTACTAGACGTACAGTCTTGAAACTTAGTAAGCAGATTCCTATTCATAGGGTAGAGATACGCTACAAAATGGGTTTCGTGAAATATGCCCCCAAGTGGCGTTGCGGGACTTAAGGGGCGTTATAGATAATTATTTCCATTTTTAAACTATAAGACGCTGTCTTTATATTTGATAAATAGATTTCTTTCATAGAGTAGAGATCAGCTATAAGAAGGTTTTGTGAAAACAGTCCTCTAAGTAGCGTTGTAGGGGTTTAAGTGGCGTAATCTACACTGGTGTGCAAAAATTAAGGACGAAGTCGAAAACTTAGCATATCAGCTGAACGAAGAGGCAGAGCGGACAGAAAGACCAATCAGGAGATTAAGTGAGGTGATGTACGGTACCACATGCGCATATATGCAGGTAGACGTAATGGGGGAGTGTCTGAGTAGTAAAACATGTTGTCGGTGTAAGATTAGTATTTCTGGCAAAGAGATTGCACACCGTATAGCAGTTAAAATCACACCGAGTTGCTGCCTCAGCGAGAAATGGCGAATAATCAATCTGTTAGACGACATCTGGATGCTTTTACCCGAGGTCGAATCATTGGGAAGTTGGAGGAAGGTCGCAGTGTGACAAGTGTGGCTGCAGAGTTCGGAATTGCTCACAGCATCGTTTTACGACTTTGGAGACAATTTCAAACTACAGGAACAGCTATCCGGGGGTTCAGTAGTGGTCGTCCACGAGGAACCACACCCGCAGATGACCCGTATATTGCCTTACAGGCCAGAAGAAACAGGCGGCAGACAGCGGGAGAAATCGCTAGACACACGACACAGGCGACTGGACGACCGATATCGCGTTTTACCGTGGCCAGAAGACTGCACGGTGGTGGTCTGTTTGCACGACGCCCCGTACGGTGTGTACCTCTAACGCCTGCCCATCGGAGAAGGCGTTCTCTGTGGTGCCGGGAATACCGGAATTGGAGAGACAATGAATGGGGACGAGTACTCTTTACAGATGAGAGCAGATTCAGTCTGAGTAGCGATTCTCATCGCATACTCATCTGGAGAGAGCGGGGAAGCCGCAATCATCCCTCGAACATCATTGAAAGGGACAGGTATGGAGCTGGCGGTGTTCTCGTTTGGGGAGGCATCATGCTTGGTAGTGGTACAGACCTTCACATCTTCGACGCAGGTTCAGTCAACGGGACCCGTTATTGTAACGAGATTCTTCTTCCATATGTGCGTCTTTTTAGAGGCGCTATGGGTCCGCAGTTCCTTTTCATGGACGACTATGCACCATGTCATCGCACAGTAGCTGCTGAACAGCTCTTAGAGAGTGAGGATATTGAACGTATGGATTGCCCGGCACGATCTCTTGATCTCAATCCCATCGAGCATGTATGGGATTTTCTAGGCAGACGCTTGGCAACTCGTACCTTACCACCAGTAATGATCCCGGAGCTTCGATTGGCGCTGCAAGACGAATGGGCAGCAATGCCTCAACAACTCATTGACACCCTCATTCTCAGCATGGGCAGACGCTGTGAAACCTGCCTAGCAGTCAGGGGAGATCATATCCCCTACTAAAGACCGGATATTTCTTGCTGGACACCCATCACAGGGATGTTTCGGTCTTCAGTCGCATTGCGCTCCATGCTACTTCTTCAATAAAGCTTCTTTTCGTCCCTCTGATTTCTCTTTTAGTAAGTGTTGCTTACAGTACTCATGTCCTTACGTATTGGGGATCTTACGGTATTAAATGTGTTGATTTGGAATGCTTTTGTACAAAGTTAT